>JAOEHT020399412.1:0-17439 GCA_025448195.2 Parazoanthus atlanticus | reverse complement strand
AACTAAGTAACATTGTAAAGCGCTTACAGCAAATATTGGATAGGCGCTATATAGATAAATTAGGCGCTATATAAGTTAAATTTATTATTATTATTATTATTATTATTATTATTATTATTCTTATTAAGGGTGGGGGTGGGAATGGGTGGTGTTGGATGGGGGTGAGGGGGGGGCGGTCTGCTGAAAATGAGTAGTGGTTTGATGTTTTTTTAAATGCGATTTTGGTCAGTGCCCTTACCCTTGCCCTATTTTGTTTTCAAGATTATCATATTGTTCTACGTCTGATCCCCCTTTTAGTGTAGCATGCTTGAATCCGGCTCAGCCAGGGCCCATCCCGCATGGGGATCAGTCATGTTAGCATAGCTTCTAAAACTTCAGTCACCTGCACCACTATCTCGGCTTAATATTGGTAGGTGCATGCATAAATAATATTCATCATTAAAAACTAGCTAAGAATAAATGATAATTTTATGATCTAACTATTGACATGTGTATGTATTATGCACAGTTTCAAAAATAAGACATGACTGATTTCGACTACATGCATTTTTAAAAATGTAAATGCTACTTTACTACTGACAAATTGTGCAAAGACTATATACATGATTGTATTATCAGTTCTTTTCAATTCATCCCTGTAGTTCTCCCTCCTCTTTTCCTTGATGCATCACTTGCAACCCATGCAAAAACAGTAACTAAA
Source organism: Parazoanthus atlanticus (assembly GCA_025448195.2). Classification (NCBI taxonomy): domain Eukaryota; kingdom Metazoa; phylum Cnidaria; class Anthozoa; order Zoantharia; family Parazoanthidae; genus Parazoanthus; species Parazoanthus atlanticus. Next base: position 16,739 of record JAOEHT020399412.1, on the reverse strand, counting down.
TTTTTAAATACAAAAAATACATGTACAGTACATTGATCTACAAGACTGTGTAACCTAAACTGCTTCTGTCTCATTTAGCAGTAGAAATGTTGCTGGTGATTTTCATTTCCGCGGAACAACTGGGCAATTTTAAAGAACATACCCATCATTCGCTCTTCCCGTTTGTCCTCTCTCTCTCTTTCGACTTCCGCCATCCTCAAAAAAAATTCTCGTTCCTGCCTTTCGCTTTCCTCTAGGTATTCCTTGAAAACGGCAAAGGATTCTTTCTTCTCCTCGCCATCTCCTTCATTCTTTCGGCGTTTTTGCCTATTCTTTGGAGTCTCGGCTGCTTTCGGTTTAGCTACTTGATTTGTCGCTGTCGTCTTTTGTTCCCGTGTCTTCCGTTTGGCGCGAAATGTCTGTGTTGTGAGTGGTACAGCGTCCTCGTAGTCAGTGTCAGAGTCACTTGGCATATCTTCGTTGATTGAGTTGGTGCCGGCAGAGCTTGGTGTAGATAGGTCTGAGGATCGTGTTGGCGGAGGTGGCAAAGGTGGAGAAGGTGGTGGGGGTGGCGAAGGCGGTGATGGTGGAGACGGTGGGGAAGGCGGTGAAGGAGGTTCGATGGTTCCCAGGCTTACAGAAGAAGAGGATCCTGCTTCCCGAACATGTTTTGGTCTGATGGCTGGTCTGCTCCCTAGCACAGCATCGAGCTCTTCAAAGTAATTACAGGTTTTTGTATCATTTCCCGATCGGTTGTTGTGATCATTAACATCTTTATACTGTGAAACCAAATTCCCAATTCTTGTTTTGCACTGCTCCCCAGTACGGCTGCATTTGTGGCCTAGCTCCCCCATCTGGTCATTCAGTGCGTTTGCGATGTCCTTCCATTCTTTTGCATTTCTACTTTTCTTGACGCTGTCAAACTTCTCTGCCCAAATGGCAAGCAGTTGTCTCGTCTCTGTCTCTGTCCATCTCATTCCTCTTCCTTTCTTCTTCGGCTGATCGTCGCTTGATGTACTAGTACTAGTGGATGTCGCACTTGGGGAAGGCTCAGGTGGATACACAGGTTCAGGGGTGAGAAAATGGCGGTCTGCGTCGCCACGCCCGTGAAAAATGGGTGCAGGCATGGCTGGATAAATACCTGCGCGAAAATCTGGAACTCGTGGCTGAGGAACTCCTGTCGGATGAATAACTCCTGGGTATTGATCTTGCATGTAGTCGAAGTTGTATTGGGTGGGGTTTATCACATTTCTGTGCTGCCCGAAAATCAAGGGCCCAGGCCGTGCTGATGGACGGTTCTCATCTTCCATGAGTTGCAAGTAACTAGTGAAATGCCTGATATTAAAAAAAAGAAACATTAACTTAGAATACGTTTTGAAACATAAATGTACTAGAATTTTATTAGCACGCTACGCTCATTTACGGTTGATTCCAGTGATAAAACGTGTTGCGTTCGATGCTGTAACTTAATGCATGTATGAGTCGCACCGCTCGCCTGGGTTTTGTACATGTATCACAAAACAAAATAAAATAATATTTTGCAATAAGAAATGGATAGCTCTGAAATATTTCTGGTATCAGAAAATCGAAATATTGTTTAAGTACAAAGTACACAATACTGTAAAATAAAACATGTCTGGGAATTGCAGAACTTTGATCAATGGAAATTTATTTTACTTTTGAATACATTACTAAATGGCGGGAAATACCGAACAAATACAAAGGGAAGAAACCTGTATTTAAATATTTTTCTGCGCCTCAAATGTTTTTCCCCCAAACTAAAGGGCAAGGTAATGATGATAATCAGCATAATTTCTGGATCTACAGGAAGCCCTGAGAACAAATGTTGTCAAAATGAACTGTACAAAATGTACATGTGTACAAGATTGAGAACGGTCACTGTGAGCGCGCGCGCGCTCATACATGCTCAAGGAATAAAATTGCTTTTTGTTTTTAAATAGTTTCATAAAACAAAGTTCGAGAAATAAACTAAAATAAACAACTGACTTACCGGCGCTCATCTGCAGCTGCATTCAAATCCATTTTCTCGTTTATTTCTCAGAATGTAAAATCTCGGGGTACGAGGTTGACTGTGCACTAGAACAGTTCCGGAGCGAAATGACTCACTTGGATGGTCGCCTGATCTGGTTTAGTCAAATGTCGTGATTACTAGCTAATCTGTCAAGAACTTTATTCTCATTGGCTGAACAGGTAATCAAAAGATAAAAGTCCTGATAAAAGTTGGTCGCGATCGACTTTAAAATTTTAACTGAGAAAGCTATTTCTGGGCAGACTCCTGTGGATTCACACTTTTTAATGAGTTTTTCAGATGCCGTTTAAAGGACTTCGAAAATTTTTAAAGTACTTTAATTCTAGGCATATCCCACGTCTGAACTCGATCACTGTGCAAAGTCGACTCTTGTATGAGTTCTCAGAAATGACATTTGACAACATTTTTTTGATGAAAACCGGATGAGCATTTGACACTAACGGCTTTTCTCTTAATATGTATTTACTGTTAGTACATTTTTCACTTTTTTCTTTTACAAATCGTCAAGATTTTTTTGGTTGGTCGGCCGATAAAATGGTGGGATGGCATTATGGACAATTCAGTTTTCGCCAAACCGCTCTTCCGGCTTTAGATGGCTGAACACAGTTTGGACCGTTTCGGAGCAGTTAACATTCAATCAAACATTAGGCTGGTTCACACTAGAGGTGAAGTGCACTTGAGTGTGAACGGTAAAAAATTGTTACTCTCAAGTGCACTTGAGTTCTCCGGCCTTCGTTGCTAGTTTCGACTTCAAAGAAGCCGAAGTGCACTTCAGTTGAAACCATACTTGTGAGCGTACAATCAGACAACACTTAACCAATCAGAGCACAGCTAAAATAAAATTGTTTGTTTCGCGTAATAGGTGATTGACGGGTTAATCGCAAAGTGCAGACAAAGTGACATGTGCTTTTCCGAGTGTGAACGGGATTTTCCTCAAGTCCATCTTAAGTCGACCTCAAGTGTACTTTGAGGTAAGTGTACTTGGAGTGCACTTGGAATTCTGGTATGAACCGGCCTATTATGTCGAAAAAGTAACAGCTATGAAACCCAAACTTGGCAAAAACAAAATACATAGTATTGGGTTTTCGTGAAGAATTTGAGCGTTCCCATGGCAATGTAACAATTTCAAAACATCACTAGAATATTACATTTTCCAAGTTAGCTCAAAATCTGGTCATTAGAATTGATTATTTATTGCATGATTTTAGTCGAGATCACATCTCAGTCACCAAAAGCAAAACAAAAAGTAATCTGACAGATAAGATCGGCAGTGTGACTCAGAATTTAGTAAACCTTAATTTTGCAAATAAATCATTAACTGTCTGTCAACTTCATGTGAAAGTCATGTCATGAAAACGTCGCAATCTCATTAACATGTTTGCAAGTTAAAATAAAATTCTAATGAGCAGTATTTTCAAAAAATATAAAAAAGTGAATTTTTTTGGTTGTATTCGATTTGATGCGTTGCCATGGAAACAGATTGAATGATAAAGACACCTACGCCCTGCTTACTCTTCTGGTAATGTATTTCAATTGTACCAAATTTGGGCTTATAAGCTGTTAGCAATGAGACGTGATGACATGTTGTAGTACATATACTCAAACGTTTGATAACTGTATTCAGTCACCTTAAGCGATGCGCCCAGGGTATTACTAGAAAGCGCCTATAAACAGTGGGCAGAAGCTGATTGTAAACACTTATTCCTTACTCGGTTTGAGTAATACGTTACGCTATAAGAAATTCAGCCAAAAGCTGATCCATACTGATCTCAGATTGCACCTCGTAAGCGAGCTAATCTACTCAGTACTACTAAAACATTGGTGCCGCAACAATAGAATACGTCTTCCTCGGTCAGTCAAGGACTGAACAGAAACAAACAAACAATACTATCATAGAGAAATGCAACACGTATAGCTTGATTATGAAATAAAATGACGGAGATTTCGAAAAGAAAAGAAGCATGCAAGTAAAGCAGAGCGTCTTTTCTTTATGACAATAATTTGCGACATTTCTTTTACCGGTTTTTGAGGAACAAACTAATAATTAACTTAAAAGACGTCTAATGAAAATGTTATCCACAGCTTTATAAATCTTCTTCAAGAAAAAATGAATAAAACATCAGATGTCTGTAAATTTTGTTCATAACTGACTTGAAGTAGTTTTACAAATCTTAAAAACAATTTGTAAATAACATTAGAAGCATTTTAAACCTGAAATAACCTATTTCTCATTACCACAATGCTTTAGGTATAAAATAATCTTATTGTTTGTATTTCGATTGGTTAGTTATGACTCATTACTAAATGATTTAAACTTTCAAAAAAAAACAGTTCTAACAAATCGAAACAACATGGCATAGTGCATTTTTACAAAAATTGTGAGTACGATATATTTGAGAGTTTCCGATACTATAGAATTACCCACCCAACCATATATTCAGTGTACATTTTGAAGATTCTGACTTAAATTATGAGTTTTTAATGACGCTTACTTATCGTCCCTAAAATTGGTACAGTGTACTAATTGTAGTAATGACATTTTATAAGTACCGTTTGCGTTTAGATTTTCTTAACGCTGTTTTTATTAGAGATCAAAAGCAAGTATTCGAATAGAATACTCTTTCAATTTGGAGTGTGTAATTTCTTAAAGTAAAATAAATGACTTTGCAGCAACATTTCACACTAATCGATTTCCGTTTTAACAAGAGCCACGGAAGCAGAGCATTCATTAGCAAATCGTACAGGAAACAACTAAAAAGGCAGTCCATATAATTCGTGAGAAATCGTTTGACACTAGCAGGTTGCATTTCACGCTAAGAGGGAGGACAGAGTAGTTACAAAAAGGAAACAGTTTTGTGTTCTTTAGACCAAAACCGAGAAGCAGTGGTCAGAACGTGAAGTTAATGCGAGTATTTAGAGATCAAAAGCAAGTATTCGAATAGAATACTCTCTTACTTTGGAGTGTGTAATTTCTTAAAGTAAAATAAATGACTTTGCAGCAACATTTCACACTAATCGATTTCCGTGGTTATAAAAATGAAACAGTCTTGTGTTCTTTAGATCAAAACCAAGAAGCAGTGCTATGGTCAGAACGTGAAGCTAGTGTGAGTATTAAAGGCAAAAACGAAACGACAGCATGATTCTGAATATGTCCAATCAGACAAGTGACTGCTTGTTCCCTAGTTTTTTAAAAACTAGTGAGCTGGAGGTTTTAAAAACACCCACAATAATTTTGTGCGTGGTAAACATCATTCTAGCTGTCGCCGCGTCCACAGGCAACTCGTTCATAATTGCTGCAATCTACAAGAACTCTAACCTCCGTACACCTACAAACACGCTGATTTGCGCTCTCGCATTCTCAGACCTTGGAGTTGGTATTTTGGTTTATCCCTCTTTGTACCGTTCAAGATTGCCCAGCTAGAGCAAGAAAAACTCAAGTTGTACTGTCTTTCGCAGTCCTTCCATTTCTCTACAGGTTTCTTCTTTTCGTTTTTCTCGCTTCTGATTGTAACGTCGGTCGCATTCGAGCGCTATCTCGCTCTCCGTCTAGGCATCGCCTTTAACAGCACGGTGACTGTCAGCCGTGTGGTGAAAGTTATAGCCGGGTGTTTTCTTGTTTCAGTTTCATTGCTGCTTCTTTATGTTGCAAAATACTACAAAGTTATGGACATAATCACATCGATAGTCATCTTGTGTTGCTTGATTGTTAGCATGTTTGCGTACATTAGAATTTACCTTGACATTCATCATCGTAAACGTACCTTACAACCAAACATGCAACAAAGTGGACAACAAGTCGTTCAAGTGAACAACGGGACCGCAATGATAACTCTTGCTAAGTACAGTCGAACTGTGAACACCTCTTTAGCTATATCAGCGTTACTTCTGATATGCTATGTTCCAATACTGTGTAATGTAATAGTCGTCAATGTGTTGTATGCAAAAGGATCTGGAGACTCAATATTACATATCGCTTTTAGTATAACAACCACATTAATGTACTTAAACTCCACAATGAATCCGTGGTTGTACGTGTTTCGAATTAAACCTCTCCGCTCGGCCGTTGTATCAATGATTCAAGCAATGTGTTGTAAATTGACCTGATAAACGTGTTTAGTTTTACTACCAACGAAAAAGAAGCAGTAGGTCACCGAATTGTAAAATTCCGCATGCTGGTCTCCAATACAATAAATTTCAGTTCTGGCTATTTTGTAAAGTTCACAAATTTAAGTTTAAAATAAAATTTACAGCTTTGGAAAGTTGTGCACCGGTTGTTGTGATATTTATCGACTTAATCTTGCAGTTGATATATACGGAGGACTTCGTAATAGACCACTCATGATTCCTCTGCTTGACAAGGTTGTATAATAGACTCATGCATGTAATTTGCAAGTTAGGTTTTCACAATATAGTTACTAATTGAACGCATATTTGCTTGATTGAGGCGATTTTTTGTTTTGAAAAACTAACCTTAGAGACAAACAATACGTGGGAGCTGTTGGGCTGCCACAATTGCTGCTTCGTCTTTTCAGCCTTGCAAGTCTAATCGTCAGCTAACTGTTAAGAGCAAACATTTCTGTCAACAGAAGTGACGTGAGAACCATACAAAAACTGGGCATAACTATCGAATAACCCGCAACCTCGGTAATTTATTACTGCACATTTCTCGTTCTATAAAAATATGTACGCACTGAATTCAAGAACAATAGATGGCAGTAGGTGGCGGGGTGTTCGATAGTTGTTCCCAAAAACTGTCTGCTACTACCTCTCGATAAAGAAAATAAAGTAAAGCTCTAACTCGCACTTAAATCATCTTTTGGACCCGTTTTTTAGACATTTGGAAAGAACATTGTGTTACAACTACTTTATCTTTCATGGATTTTTAATCTGAGCGTTTGGAAGGAAATAAATGACTTTGGTATGGTGGAGACCCGCCGACTTGCCGCCGTCTTCAAAATGCTCAAATAAGTCTTGAAGTTTTCGTAAACTTCGCCACAATCTTGAAAACTACAACAAAGATCTTGTGGATACAGTTCTCATGTCTGACGACGACAAAAAAAAGTACATCAAAAGCAGCTTTATGAGCATAATCAATAGTCTGCGGGGAGGCAACATAATAAGGTAATCAAAACGACGGACGTAAAAATTAACAGTTCGTATGAATGGGGAGAAAGAGTCAATTTTTAATCTCAAAGACCGAAACATTCAACATCAACAACAAACAACAAAAATGCTTTATTTTACCGTTAATATTTACATAGGTTGATAACTGAAAATAATGCAAGAATAAATCAGAATGAAGGTCGAGGGACAGGCCACCTAAAATAACTAAGAAGTTAATCTAGTAAGGTGGCACATAAAATGAGGATTAATGGAATACCAGATGGCTCATGTTCAGAATGGCATAACATAGGAAGGAAAAAAAGGAACAAAAAAGCATTAAAAAAGAAGGGGAACATGCAAAACACACGTATAGTCACCTCCTTCTGGGACATTTAAACTGAAAAAAGAATTACAGGTTGAGATACAAGGAACTTAATGCTTTATCAGATTGTCGAGTAGTAATCCATCCAGTTTACCACTCCTGAAACTACTAAACAAAAAGAGTGGGTCCGTCTACCCAAACGGTCCCAGACGGCAGTGCTCTAACGAATGTTTTAGACAATTCATCATTAACAATCTTCCGAACACTATTATTTTTGCAAAATGCATGTGACTTTATCTCATCTAAAAAACATTGCGATATAGAAAATGCATTGTCCGAATCTCATCACGGTTTCTACCCGCTAACGATTGTGTTTTGTTCGTTCTTGTAAAATTAGCATTTGTAGCATTGCTTTCTGGGGCCGTTTGGGGAGACTGTTCCAGTCCTATTTTATTTCTGAAGTGATGAATAATGTGGTACAACTGCATCGGAGACACAGGCAGGAATTTTCAAGTCCGTTCAAAACAACACAATGATAAAACCAAACAATCAAGAGCCCGCCAGGCACTTAAGGAAAACCCCGACTACGCTTTCATTTCGAAAGTGCTAACAACTGTACACAAAAGGCTCAAAAGAAGGGTCACTGAAGCGTTGTACATTGCGTCCTATACGATCCAAATTTGAAAAAACAAGTACAATCGTTCAACCTGCCCCATTCCCAAAGAGAACAGGCATAATATAAAAACTTGCACAAGCAGTTATTAATCAGTTTTATCTCTGAGGATGAACAATGGGACCAGACTTCTGCTTATATCAGCACTGTTCTTTCCCGAGGGAGGTGCAGGAAACTGCTTTGTGTTGTGGTTCTTGCAGCAACATTTGCGTTGTATTAAAAATGTCCGTTAAAAATTGCGGAACTTATGTCCTATTACATTACCCCAGTAAATTATAAAGATGTTTCTTACGTCTATTAACCGAAATACCGATTGGAATTAACTGAATTTAAAAATATAGAGGTGTCGGTGTCGCTGCATTGCAAGACAATGTGAACATCCCTCCATTGTATTGGCTTTAAATGTTCTACATTACTTTACTCAATCAATTTGAAGTCCAGTGAGAATTAGACTTAAACTTAGCGAACTGTTAGCTGACACAGCTTCTTCAATCTGCACAGAGATTATTGAGGTAAGTATGGCATGAATAAGAAGTAGAAAAAAATAAGACAAATCAATATAGAAAATGTAACTCTCATTTTGTCACAAGTAATCTTACTAGGAACTGAAAGTGGGGTTCCACATAACCTAGCAGTCTTACATGTGGAAAAGTTGACCAACGCAGTTCACTGGCTCTCAAAACTGAACATTCTTTGCCATTCAGTTTAGTTCTTAGACTTTTATTTTTATTTTTGTAATTGATGTACTCATATCGTGTCTTGGTTGATTTTCCCCTTCATATTGCTGCGACTGTGAAATAGACCTTTAGCAGTTAGAACGCATGAAAATATTACCACAACTCTTGCTGTTTAATTGATCTTGGGAGTCGCCCGCCCAGCATTTGGGCTCAAAGGAAAGATGAACATAATTTATGTTAGTTTTGCGATTCGAATAAGTGCTTTGTACAACGAACAGTAAGTCTACCCATTGCAATAGACGTGACATTCGTACATGCAAAGTGCAAAATAAATTTTATAAGAAACATGAATGCATTAGAAATGTATTGTCAAATAGTCAAAAGAAGCTTCAGTGCCCATTTCGGTGTAATAACAACATACGGAACAGAAATCGTAGCTAGCGCTGTTCAGGATCGACAACACGGCAAACGTAATGACTTGATAGAACCTTTTCAGTTTGATTTCTTGAAATGTAAAGTCAGTTTAATTTATTGTTGATCAAAACTGGATCAATTACCACCACAGAATATCTGGTCATACATGTGTATGAACTCAGTTTTCTTATCGAAACGTTTAAATCTAAAATAGTACATAAGAGCAGGAATATATGAATCCGAAATTGAAGCCATTTTGGGAGCAACTATCAAATACCCCGCCTGCGCACATATTTTTATAGAACGAGAAATGCGCAGTAATAAATTACCGAGGTTGCTGGGTATTCGATAGTTATGCCCCATTTTGGAATCAAAACACGTACTATGTTGAAGCGAACCTGTTCAACTTTGTGAAGTACTTTATATGCATTGGGTACACGAGGTCGTGGTTTGTTGTAGCTTTTTGTTATTGTTTAATCCTGAACAATTACCTAGCTTATTGAATTTTCAAATAAGTGGAACGAAATACTAATCCGGTCCTTAATTCGTCGAGGCTCCCTCTCCATTAATGATGAACCGATACTTTATTAAATAACAGCTCATTCTACTCAACTAAGTAGTTTGAAAAGAGATTAAGACAGTTTTAACACTGTTAACAGAAGATCAAGAATCGTCTAGTATACAATGAGAATGATGTTTAATTATTGATCAGAAAGAACTAAAGGTCAATAAAAGTGATGTATCCACAATCTTCTCTGTTTTGAGCAAGCACTGTCCTTTTTAAGGCCCAACACACTTATTCGTATATGATATTTGTGTGTTAAAATTATAATTATTTTAATATTTCACTAAGATCACTGGGATGACTTAACAAAGGTAACTCACACGCCATTCAAATTTTCTCCGCCTGCAGACTCTGCATATTTCTAATGAATTCTCTGCAAAGTTATAAACGACAAAGTTTCTTAGTTCATGAAACTGCCTTCAGAAGGAGATATTTAGCCCGAAAACATAACCACGCCTTATAAGTGTAAATGAAAAATATTAGAAAGATATTAAAGCCAACACTTTAACTTTTTAGTGAAGAAAAACAATAGGACCGTTGTTACAAAAAGGTCTTCTTCTAAATTTTCAGCCTCTGTTATTTCCCGAAGGAGATGTAGTAAGTTTCTTTGTGTCTTGGCTCTTGGAGCAACATTTGTGCTGAATTAAAAAATGTCCGTTAAAATTGCGAAACTTGTTTCTTAATACACTTCTTTGCTAAATCATAAATATGTTTTTTGTGTCTGTTGTTTGAAAATACCGATTGGAATTGATTACGAGAAACAGTGGCGTCGGTATCGCTTCACTGCATGTCAATGTGGACATCCCTCCATTCCATTGTCTGATTTTTCACCAACAGGTAAACTGACAATTCATTAAGCAACAGCTCATCCTATTCAAGAAAGCAGACTGAAGAGAGATTAAGTCAGTTTCAAAAATGGTATCAGAAGATGAAAAATCGTCTAGCATGAAGTGATACGGAAAATAAGGGAACGAGCCGATTTTTGTAATGAGCTGGTGGTTTTTGGTAACGAGTCGGTTACTGGTAAGGAAGTGTAGTGAAACAACAAACAATTAATGTAATCTAAAGTCGTAAATGGAAATAATTACAACTAAACTATAGGACAGAACAAGCACGGAAGGCACGCAAAATGACCGAGGAAAAATCGCGTGGACGAGTGGTTCGGTAACAAGTGAATTCACAAGTCGAAAGTAAAGAAGACAAAGAACTATGGAATAGAAGTGCATTATTTAGCGCTCTGCGTGATGTTCTGACAACATGTATTATAAAATCTTGCAACAAAATTCTGGACGAAAAGTACAATTAGGAGAATCACAAACAAGCATACATGTATCCAGTAAATTTTTGGCGTTAAGGAAAATGAAAATACAACAGACACAAATGACCTTTACCAAAGTGTGTATGTATAAAACATGTTAGAAACTTTACAGGGTATATTTTTCTGCCCAAAACTCCAAGATTGAGGATTTTTGACGTCGGAATTGATAATAACTATTGTATTTGCACTAACTTAATTAACCAGCACAGCAACTTTGGTATGAGTAGGGCTGACTCTACATCAGAATCGAGTAAAACCAATGGGTGAGCCGCAAAGCTGTGAGCGAGTCGGCGAGCAACACGGGCCCCAAGGATCGTTTATTCCTATTTGATTATTTACATAAATTATTGAAAACAATATTTTAATATCACTGAATGGTAAGGGCCACAGGAATCATCCATCACGCTGAAAATGCCAAGTGCCCAGTTTGCGGCTTAGTGTTACGTTAATTGTAATGACTTGTTCCTCCAAATGCATCTTGCGATGCTTCTGATGTTGAGGAAAGAATCACTGATATTAACCCGCTTCATTCTCGTTCTTAAATGTCTCGTCATTTGCTAGTAACATTCAACACCAAACAAATTTTATATTGATGCTAAAATGCCCTCTGACAACAATACTTGCATACCACAGAACACACAGTTTTAGGATAATCATGATTATTAGTGAATGTTTTTTAATAGCAATTCCTAATTAGGCCTTTTCACAATAAGATCGTAAGTAGGTCCAAAGTGGGCCCACATCGTACTTTGACCCTACTTTGTGTGTGAATGGAGAGAAAGTGGGCCGTAAGTATGATACCTTAAAGTAGGCATCATCAAAAGAGCCTCATCATACTTCAAAGACTGATCGGACCAGTCTTACGATCCTACTTTCACACCTCCAGATCAGATAAGCAATTAAAGCCTGTCAACTTTTGATGATTTATGAAATTGGAACTCGGAATGGTAATTTGATTGACAAGTAATTACTTATAAGTAACATACTTAAATTGCGAGTGTGAATAGATTTTTGTAAGGCAAACATCACGTCCAAAAGTAGGATAGAAGGAACAACCTACTTTAGGCCTACTTTCGATTCTAGTGTGAAAAAGCCTAATGCAAGGGAAATTCTTGATCTATCCTAACGCACGAACAATGGGAATTAGCACGTGGCAAGGTTATTAATACTCGTGACAAGCTAATGTTGACATTTAAGCAGTTTATCACTCCCAATCTTCAGCTAAGTTTCATGTTATCCCTAAGATACACAAACACCTATGGTAGGGAGGCCGATCGCGGCATCTTATTCTTACATCACGAGGCCCGGCAAAAGTGTTTTTGTAGATAAGTTGGTTAACCTATAATCAAAATGCCTACTGTTCTTAGGCCAAGTAAAAAAAATTGGTTACCATTGAAAAAGCGCCCGACTCAATTCTTACTTTTTTTTATTTTCCTAGTTTTTTTTTACAAATGTTTTAATACTATTTTGCGACCGCAAAACTTGGTAGAAGTCTGAATTAGTTGTCCGAAAACTGGCCAAATCCGATAGAATTTTGTAGTCTTCAAACAAACTATAGAAAATACCATTAAATTCATCACACTTTTTCCGTCCATGCCCATGATAAAGACGAAAAATAAACAAACCTTTAATATGACCGGACTGGAAATCAAATGTATTAAAAATGTTTGTTTTGTTTGCATACGCTACGGGTTTAAAGACAGAAATTGTGCAATAAACACTTCGATCCAATAACGACAATAAATAGGGATATGTTTTATTGTATTTTAGCATCAAAACTGCCGAGTCAAAAAAAAAAAACCTCCCTCCCGACCATAAAATTTCTGAAAAAAGGACGCTAACCAATTTTTTTTTTTACTTGGCCTTATGCAATGGGCACTTTAAGTTAAACTGAGTTTAAGCTGGCGGACAAATAGGATACACTGTATATGCTGCATCATAAGATAAAGCACATGTAGATTAACTGTTCCGCCACGTTTTATGGCCTTAGACAAAAACACCAACGAGAAATCTGCATCATGTTGATTGAGATAGATTTGGAAGGTATAACATTATCATTATATCTGAAATTTGTCGACTCGCTCGCGGCTTCCCGCCCGTTCATTTGTTTTCCTCGATTGTGAAGAAATAGAAGAGACTGCTCTCAGTCTATCTAAAGATCACTTGAGTCATTTCAATTTTTTCTTAACATACTGAAATAAAGAGTCATCAGTGTTACATTTATTGACCCGATCAATTATATTATATATATGAAGGAGTAATTATTGTGCCACCTTTTCCACAATAATCTAATCCACATGGAGGTCAAGCACAGTTATCTCAACATCATATTTTATTTCAGACTCAAAGGCCTTAAAAAAATCTATAAGATACGGACGTCATGCATCACACAGAAATATCTGTCTAATCTGGTTAGGTATTGACTTATCGTTAATTGGTTAATTTTACAAGAATTTGGCCGATTTTTTTGTCATGTATGCAATATTGACGAACGGGCCGTTGTCAAGCAGTTGCAACTACTTTGTTTTAAAACGTGTGTCATAGATTTGCTCATTAAAGTGTAATTTATTTGGCTTCATTGGGCTTGGACAAACTTTGACTAATGTTGTATGTTGTATATACTAGTTTGATAAGTTGTTAGTTTTACTGCGCGAATGAACAAAGAAAATACTTTCATACAATTTCAACAAAGGAAACGCAAACCTAATTACAATTTCTGAATATCAACGGGTTAAATTTCAACAAGACTGGTCTCAGCTGAAAAATGTTGATTGAGATAGATTTGGAAGGTATAACAACAAATATGGATGTAAATGTTTTATCGAATACTTGCGGTACTTTTTCAAATTACTTGGAATACTTTTTTGAAAAAGCCACTTATGTAAAGAATAAAAATTACAAGCTTCATTTTCGGTCTAGAGACACCAAACTTATCCATTCAGAGGCTGTGTCTCCTGCACCGTGCCGCCGGTAGAACGAATCTGTTATCACCATTGGTTAGCCATGTATTTACTCTTGCCCGTCGGGTGAAATGGATAGACTTAATAATGCATAAAATACAAGGAAAATCTGTGAGAGTCCGACGATAGCTGAAATCGGTAAACTTGATACTTACAGAACCTAATCCCTGTTCAAATGCTGTCTTAGAATTAACAAATTTGTTACATTACGTGGTAACCCCGTGAGAAAGTTGAAAGAACTTTCTCGAATTTTTTTTTCCTTTGCCAGTTTTTGCTTTATACCCAATTCCCCGGTGCCGGAAGCGAGTTATTCAAAAGCATACTTTGCCTTTTAAAAACATCCTTAGGGGATGCAGAACGACCGCGAGTCCGTGCGTTGTAGCGGCATTTACGTTCTACTAGATGATGCCAAGCTTTAAAGGGGGTTAAACACGAGTATATATGTTGCCAAGTCAAACTGCTTGAACACAAGTTTTGCAACGAATTCTTTCCATGAATGTGTTTCACTGTATTTACGGGAAGACCGGAGTTCTATTCGCATGGAACCATACTAATGCCTTTACCGAGTGTTAGCGCTGCAGCGACGCACGACCGCGGCTTTATGATCATAAAGCCGATTGAAAAGCAGAAGATTAAGGCCCAGTTAGGCATCCATGAGCGGATAGATAAAAGATTAACAGCGTAATTAAATTTTATATTCACCGCCCATTGCGAATATTGAAGAGGTTATATCATACTACAGTTGGCTTTGACTATTGGATCATGCTGGCAAACTCAGCGTGATTCATCGCAAGAACTGAATTGACTTGGGATGGAATTATATATTGTGATCTTCTTGTTCTTCTTTTTTGTTCATATCTTGTTGTTGTTCTTCTTTTTCTACTTTATCTTGTCATTTTGTTGTTTTTCTTCTTCTTCTTCATCTTCTTCTTCTTCTTCTTCCTTTAGTTTTTCTTCTTACCTTTTTGTTCTTGTTTCTTGTTCGTTTCTTTCTTTTTCTCTCGTTTTTCTTGTTTTTCCTGTGTTGTTGTTGCTGTTGCTGTTGTTGATGATGTTCTTCAAGATTCTTCTTCTTCTCAAATTCTTCTTCCTTTAGTTTTTCGTCTTACTTTTTTGTTCTTGTTTCTTGTTCGTTTTCTTGCTTTTTTTCTTGTATTTCTTGTTCAGTCCTGTGTTTTTGTTGTTGTTGTTGTTGTTGTTGATGTTCTTCTTCTTCTTCCTCTTAAATTCTTCTTCTTGTCATTTTTGTTGTTGTTCTTGTTTTTCTTCTTGTTCTCGTTACGTTTCTTTTTGATCCGTGCTATGGAACGCCGTGATCAGTGAATACAAACTTACCTGGTTCACAACCATATATAAACCTGCATGGTTAAAAAGATCAACGGGCGCGCGCGCGGGCGCGCGTATGCAGCCCTCGAGATCTTTCCCCGTCAGAACTCGCCAAATTCCCGCTCTTATTTCGGCCGAAATAGTAGTCGCGTTCCAATTGAGGACTGCTTGAGCGATTGGGGTCAGCCAAATCCGAGATGTGGAAAGAGCTGTTGATTTGATCTCAGAAACATTAGCGTCAGACCATTTGTATAGTTCTTTAACAGTTCTTTAACTGCGAAATAGTCAAAATAAATGTAACATATGGCCGGCATTTAAGAAAACAGGCTAAAACGGGAGTAATTTAGAGTTTCAAGACTAATGCCTGAACAGCAGAAATTCTGCGGATTTCAACTCCGTTTCAATTCAAGGATCTGCATAAACGCAATAATGAATATCCGTCCAAATCAATGACGGTTTCTGAATTAAGCTTCAATTTCCGCAAAAAATAACAAGCTTGGTGCGAGAAAATAAGCAAATGTATGAAGCCTCGACTTAAAGTTATTATTTACAGGAACTGAAGCGTATTCCTTAAATGAGGTATTATACTTGGGCGCTAGAAAGAATGGGCGAAGAAACGCGCTCAGGGTGTGAAACGAGGAGACTGGGTCGAGAGCGCTCGGGAACAAGGAAACTAAAAAATTTGAAAATGGCATTATATTGATAGGTCGATAGTCTATCCAGCAATTTGATTGACGCTCAAAGGGTACTTTCGACATGCAACAGAGTTTGTGGTCTCACTTTACTGTACTTTAAACGTCAAAATCATAGCTTATTTTTTTCCGGTGGTAAAAGATTGTTGATTTCACCCGTGAGCCCAAGTCTACAGTGCAGGGTCACTGGACAAGAGACAATCGGATTCTCTAACGCTAGCATCTTCACCTTTGCTGAAATTGATTTAGCATGAGTGTCTACTTCTAAATCTTCGTCCCTGAGTTCGGTCAGTTCCATGAGAGTCCTATCGGAAGCAAGCGAGTCAAAAGCTATTCCTTCCACAATACTAACTGACTGATTGAAAATATGTGTGGGGAGTCCACATATCGCACGTCTTTCAAGGACACGCGCCGATTCGTTCTAGCGCCCTGATTGGACGAATGGCAAAATGGAGTGTTATGTGAATAAAACTAAAACATTGTTATTTTTTACACACTTTATTTAAATTTTTCAAAACTTTTTACATAGAATTATGACAGATCGACTCGCAGATAGCAAAGAGCTAATCGAGGCGGGTCAGTCTCGCATTAAATATTTCACGAGTAATAAAAGACTAACAGCAAGAGAGAGAGAGAGAGAGAGAGAGAGAGAGAGAGAGA
>JAOEHT020398571.1:0-17469 GCA_025448195.2 Parazoanthus atlanticus | reverse complement strand
CATTTCCCCATGACATCACAGTTTGTGTACACTTTCCAACTCTGAAGAAATATCTATACTACAATCTCAGGACTTGAATGAAGAGATAATGTTGTTTTTCTAAAATTTTCAATGTTGTGAAATATATCTGCACCAGGATAAGCAGCATTACATTTTCAATTGAAATTTCAACTAAATTGTTCTTGTGATTAAATAAGCCAAGTAAAGTCAAAACGAAACTTAGTCGGACTTTCGTCAGTTGAAAATATTGTTCAGTCTGTGACATCATTATAAAATAGGGAAATTGTTAGGTGCGGTTTGTAGATTAAGAAATTTTGAGATGTCATCTTCAGCAGAGATGCTGTTTGGGCTCAATAATTGTACTGATAAGGACTACATTTATATTTAAATCTTCGATTTCTGTAAATGTTTTTTAAAAACCGAGAGGTGTTATAGCTTTTCATACAATGGTATGCATGCATGCAGAATTAACTAGTGCGTTCAGTTTGCTGAAACCTCGATAAGCACATCAATTCATGCGCTCATTTCTGATCAGTCTGAACCAGTTTACAAAGAAGACCCACAATTCTTAAAAGTTTATAGAACTATTTAATTAAGAGTTCTTGATTAATACAACGTACATTGTTATGGCTGCACTAGCTTGTAGTTCTGAACTAGTGGACGAAAACCCAAAATGTGACCATTCAACTGAAGGTTTAGGTTTTGATGAGTACGTTTCTAATGGTAATACTACACTGTAGCTTCTAATTCTGAACCAGTGGATGACCACTAGTGACCATTCTAGGAGTGGCACAAGTTTTTATTTATTTATGAACCAGTGAACGACAACAGAAAGAGGCCGTTCAAACGAAAGGTCTTTATAAATGCATTCTAGTGGTGATGTTACTTTGTGATTCTGAACCAACAGACGAAAACTCAGTGTAACCACCGATCAAATCAGTTAGAAGTTCCTTTCAAGTATAGCTGTAAACTTTGAGAAATCTGATAAATCTGCACAGCAAACGTTTTTAAAAGTCTTCTTTGATCTTAGTGTACCTTAAATATTCACGGTGCGCGTCAATACCTGCAAATGTGCTTGAATTTTATACTGAAATCAATGTTAGGCTTCTGAATTAAACTCAATAAATAGACAGTTGATTCCTTGCCACCTGCACTGTTTGTTGAAGGTTAGACAGACAGACAATCACACACTACATCTATTTTCTGCATTATAGTCGTTCACCTATTACCACTTATTCTAAAGAAAGTCAAGATATGGAAGACAAACTCAAAGAGGAAAGTCCAATCTCCTTTAACAGGAATCTATATCATTGCACCATGGCAAGTTCAATAGCTTAATAGCGAATAACAAGAACTCAAGTGAAAGTCGTGTTTTTATTATAGAACAAGAGGGAAGCGAAACACCTAACTGCGCATCTTATCCTGGAGGATGGTTCTTCATTCTCTCGATCCTGTCCTCTCAAGAGCCTAGATGACAAACAGATCGCCAGTGATATCTTTCAGCTACTTCTACCGTTCAACACTGCTGCAAACAATCAGACGGAGGCGTGGTAGGAATCTTTGCATACTTGCTGACCCCTCTTATCAATCACACACACAGACACTTATAACGGCACACCTTCTGGGACATATAGCAGGTCTCGCAAGCCTCTTTCTGACTATGTTTCATAACAATGAAGCAAACCTTAGAACCTTCCCTAGCGATAGAGCAGCTTTGTGAGTTACCACAGACAATGATAAACTATATAACCTCTATCGATCCCCTCCCAGTCACTTACACTTGCTGTAGCTTTAAATGGAAGCACGCCTCACACATAGCACAGCCGGACCAATAATTTAAGTTCAACCTAAAGTCACACTGACCGAACTTAAAGCTTGATCTAAAAGTTATGGTTGATACCTAACTACAAGCTGCATAACATTCATGGCTATAAATGTACGAATTGCAAGAGTTTCTCATCCTAGCTCCGGCTCATCCTTTGCCTATATGTGGTGAATGTTCTAGATGTATTTCAAGTCATTTTGGAAGAACTGAGTTTCACCTTTTCTTAGGGCAACATGCCCTCAGATCCCCCGTTTTCTCCCCCTCCAGAAGCACGCTCGCACTTACTACACACTAGTTCAGTTTTTTGGTGCCAAACGAATTCCAAATTTCCTCTTGCGCCCCAGTCCGATACAATCACACTCGTGCTGTTGTTTCTTTTATTCCAACTATCACTAGAGAAGACTGCGGAGAAGGCTAATTGTGTTATTCATCTGCTGTTCAAGGTATCCTGCCATAGTGTCTTTACAATTTGGAGCCAGTAAATTCACAGAACCCTCCTCAGTCTCCACACCCAGTATTAACTCGTTCTTCAGTAAGGCGGCCAAAACCCAAGACAGAAATTATGAGGAAGGAGCAACGCTATTGACACATTCTTCGTGTAACGAGATCCACACACAGGAAACGGTTTCTAATCAACCTGTGTTTGATAAAGAGAAGAGAACTGGAAAGGTGGTCAAAGAGCCTGGGATTGGCGCCTTTTTCCTAAGTCGAACTGCAACTTCCAAAGAAGAGGGTTCAAAGGTAGAAAAAGATGAATCACCACAGAATAGTGCTGAAGGAAGTCAGAAGACTGTTGCTGCCCCGCCGAGTCTACCCAAACCTGGAATAGCGCATTATCTAGAACAGAAAGAGTCGGATCGCTTTGGTGAAGTTCGTGAACTTATGACAAAGTCGTGTAACCCATACGAAGGTTGCCAAATTGATCAGGACATTTTGCAAAGCTTACCAGAAGAGATACAGAGAGAAATAGAACTTAGCTTTAGAAACCACTGTGAATCTGAACCTCGCCAGAACACAGAAGGGATTCGCCAGTTTGCTGTGGTTACCCATGTCGATGTGGGAGAAGACAATAACAGGAATGCTTCTGATTGTATTCAGGGAACAACGAACATTGATATTAAGGATTCATGTTTGTCTGGTGTGAACGCAACACTGAATCACTCAGATTTAAAGTTTTCGACAAATTCAAAGGAAAGGGAAGTTGAAGGCGCTTCGCACAGCTGTAGCACAAGTTCAGATGAAGGAAATGGCACTGACAAAGTCAAATGCAAGAAATGCGGTGAAAATATTTCCGCGTGGGAAATGCCAGTTCACTTGGACTATCATTTTGCCAAAGAACTGGAACAGGCGGATTATTCAAATCCAGTTTCTGTTGAACTGAACCGGTCTGACTCTGGCAAGCAACCACCGAAAAAGAAAAAAAGGACTTCCTGCAATATTGAGTCATTTTTCTCCCGAAAATAATTCCCTGGAGGAAGAAAGGAAACACTGACCTAAATTTCAGTCGATTCAAGACTAAATAATATATTTATTTTTCTAATGGGCAAATTCTGATTCTGATTGGTTGAAATTGGTCACGTGATTATTTTTGAACGTAAAGCACACAGATGAACCTTTTTGAGAGCACTGATTTTGTGAATTGTCAGAGTTACATAATTTATGTGGCGGAATTTTAATAATTAAAGAAGAGTGGTAGCTGTCAATCACGACTACTTTCCAAATAAGGAAATCACAAAAACTCAGTTTTCCGGGTTGTTGTTACCTCTTTTACAGATCTATTTGCAGTAATGAGTTATAAAGTTCATTTTACCACAGATCTGTTCTGGACTAAGTTCTAGACCTTACTTAATGACAAATTGACAGCTGTCAATCACAGCTACTTTCCAAATAAGGAAATCACAAAAACTCAGTTTTCTGGGTTGTTGTTACCTCTTTTACAGATCTATTTGCAGTAATGAGTTATAATGTTCATTTTACATCAGATCTGTTCTGGACTAAGTTCTAGACCTTACTTAATGACAAATTGACAGCTGTCAATCCAAAACAATACCAAAAATGAAGTCTGGAAAAACATACTTTTCTCAGTCATTTTTTAAATCTTTTTGCAAAACTGAGGCCAGTGGATTATTTGGAGTAAAACTGGTCCCAGCCAACTTTGCTTGCAGAAATCCATAGACCATTTAGCATAAAACTGGAGATGGCCAAATTTTAATTACGAATTATTCAAATTAAGCCACTTTGATGTATATCGTGATTAATTTTGCATCTAAATATACATGAAGAACTGAAAAACAGTAAATGGGATATTTTTGCTCAGCGAAAGCTAAGTGTGATAAAAGATATTGTTTTGTGAACATTTGTGGCTCTTGCAAGCAGGTCGTCTAGGCTCTTAATTCATTTAGTTCCTATTTTAATATTTTAAAAACTACATCTCTACTACTCTAGACAGTTTTTGAACTTGAAAGTCCAGTACAGGCTTTGCTTTGGTCTACCGAATCAAACCAAATGTCTTTAATGAACGATAATGTCACACATTCGAGATGTAACGTCATTACCATTTGTCACGCTAAGCCACAGAATATAAATATAAATTGGAAACAGGTGTAAAGTAAAGTCTCTTGGGTGAACACACCTTTGGAAAAACAAGCTCACGACAAACGAGTATTTCATTGTTTGTTATGGTCTGTGACTTTGCTTAGGGTTGGTGCGCACGGGTCATGGGAACCCTGTCATGGATTTTTAACAAATTCGTTTTCCAAGCTAGAAAAGTAATCGGATTTTGATTTGGTTAATGGTTAGTCATGGAAAATGAAAATTGCTGTATAAAAACATGGTTCAGTTTACTCTTATGAGTGGCGGAGAAGAAAACGGAAACTCGATTCAATTTACGTACAGAAAGCTAGATCTCATATTAGTGTTATGGGTAAACAAATATCTTTATTTCCTAAAGACTACCAATTTTCAATTTTTACTGTGCTGAAAAAGCTGAAATCGACAACAGTTTTTGGTACCACCAAGGAAGAGATTGTTGGAAAACTGCTAAAGGTCATGACAAAAACCACGGGAGTGATTGAATTTCAGAAAATGGGGACCGTGTGTATAGTAAGTGTCAGTGTAAATGCACATGCTGTAGTTCTCTCTCGGTGTTATACTGTTCAACTGCCACCTGAATTTTTTTAATAACGAGCAAGCGGTTGAATTGTGTCGTTCACGTCTTTACTGCTACCAAGCGAATGCTGGTTCAACATTCCGATTGTTATTTAAAGCAAAGTGTAAAGTCCTCTTATTTTTACACAGTAAGGATATCAAGAACTTTTTCATTCAACCGAGAAAACATTTAGTTCACTTTCTCTCTCGACTCATTAGCCGGCTCAATCTTTTCAAAATTAATGTTGCATTTTTTAATTAAATTATGAATACTCTCCTCGTGTAAAGTTGATTCTTCTTGTCTAGTATAAAGTTGCAGGAAATGTTAACTGAGTGCGGCAATTCGCATTACCTCTATTTCTGTAAAATAGGATCCAATCTCTTCCTGTTAAGAAACTGTATTTGGCTAAAATGTTCCCGCAAAACACGCAGGTAAAATAAAAATGAGTGAGTTTGAACTTAAATGTAGTATGGCACCGACGGAAGAGAAGTACGATTCTCAAAACTTTCTCCTCGGCGCTCAACACTGTAGTTCGGTCGTTAACTCTTGCATATTCCTACAATTCTTATTTTCTGGTGATGTAGTTTTGTTTTCGAATCATCTGCTCCTAAAACTCGAACATTTTTCGCGTTATTTTATATGAAAATACAACAGAGCGGTTTTGACTTAGCTTCTTTAAGCCAGAGGCTATCTTGGTATAGTATTTATTTATTTACTCTTTGTGGCGGTGGTTAGCGAGAAAGCTTAGTCCCCTTTAACCGGCGCTGAATTTTCAAACTGCTATTTCGCAAGTAAATCTTAAGATACTTTTACAGCGTTTGTAACGATTGGTTTCCAAATGGCTCGTAACAAGATTGTCTATCACCAGAATGGTTGTAACTAAGCAGTTTTCAACGCTTCCAACTAGCTTTGCAATTGTCCGGAAAGCTTATACATATCCTTACTTATGGTAGAGTAATAATGGCAGATTTACAATCGAAGTGGTATAACTGAACAGATTAGGAGCTTATAGTGGAAGCGGGCCTAGCGTTTGATCTGGGATTAGTGCAGTTTAATGTTAATACCAGGGGTGTTTCTAATTTATAACTATGAGTATACATATACCGTAAACTCTGAATATAAGCCCCTCCAAATCTACCCCCCCCGAATATAAGCTCAAATCTGAGACGCAAAGTTACTTCCGATTATAAGCCCCCCCGGAATATAAGCCCATGGTCTTATAACTGGAGGGGGGCTGATAATAGTCTTGAAATCGACAAAAATGCAATGTAGTTTTACAGCTGTTTTTTCATTCAGATACGGTTAACTAGATTATTGCTAGTGTTTCACAGTCTTTGAAGACAATCAAAATGACCATTTAACGTGTTGACGTGTGTCTACTGTCATTTTAAAGTTGAAGATTTGGAGATGCAAAACTTCACCCGGTTATAATCCCAAACAATCTTGAAACGCAAAATTCCCTCCGAATATAAGCCCCCCTCCGAATGTAAGCCCACTCCAAATATGAACCCATTAAAAAGTGCTTTGACACTATAAGCCCATGGGTTATATTCGGAAGTTTACGGTATGATATATCCCGCAATGCTGCTATGTAGTAAATATATTTTATAGGCGTTGCAAGCATTTCACATGACATCTTGAAAATTATTTTGCACCCAGTGTAGTAAATTGGTTTTGCGCAGTTCTTTGTACAGTAATAGCATACATTCAATTTATTCCTGGGATTATACGAAGGATCCACTGAAATTACTTTACAGTGTTCAATCAGTGTTTAGACAACGGCTACTAAATATGTTATGGTAGTACGAATTGCAGTAACTGAAGTGTACACCGAACAAATTGATAAGACTTTGTATGGTAACTTCGAGTTTTATCTCTGTAAATAATGAAGTAAAGGAACCTGACTTGCTTGAAGTGTTGTCTGTGTCTTTCTTGCACTTTGGTGTCGATTTCAAGCCATTTCCAAGATTTCACCATACAAAGTTTTATATAGTTGCTCGATGCTGTACATCAACAACACGCACTCCTAGTATGGGCCTCCTGTGGTTTTGTGTTGCTAACAAATTTCGATCATCAATCAATTGCTCTTGGAGCCAAAAGAGTATCTTACTCCAGTTTCTCTGGCTTCGAGTTCTGCAGATCATCATGATGTCCAGCTTACACTCATTTTTTATTTATTTATTTATTTATTTATTTACTTATTTATTTATTTATTTATAACAGTCTTTATACAGGGAGCTCTTTCGCCGATGTGATTTTCAGAGAGGCCCTGAGTACAAAGTTACAAATAACAATTACATTTCGTAAAATCATGTAAAAGTATAAAAAATCTGAAGATAAAAATGAATAAAAAGTATAAATTCACTGCTAACTATTAAAACAGAAGGTAGTTTAAACGGGGAAACTTTAATTAACATTAACTAAAAAATTTAGATTTGAAACCCTTCACACTCTTAGCAGATCTTATTTCCTGGCTTAATGAGTTCCTCTCTTTTAACGGCTTGGAAAGCTAGTCTTTGTTTACCCCAATTGCGCTTAGCTTTTGTCAGTCGCACATTATGTTGTTATGAGAACCTGTTTGAGACTCCAAAATGCCAAACTTTAAGAACACAACTCGGGCTGTGGCTAAGTAAGGTACGTTTATTTCTATAACTTTTTTAAAATGGATCGGAGAACCACTCTACTAATTATCGTGAGAAAGCAGTGCAATTTCACATTTGATTTCGGTAAACTGGCGATAGCAATGCATTTGGGTCAGTACAACATATATGAACAGGAAAACAGCCTTTGAATGTATTTATATACAGACAAAATGTCCAGAACACTTGAAGCTGAAATCCTGAAAAAAGTTAAGATTAACGTTCAGCCTCAGCCCAAAAAAATAGTCGTTCTTATAAAAAAAGAGTGCAAACTGTTTCTCTCCGCCGCAGCATTTCCTCCGTGTAATGCGCTGTCGGTCTCGCTTTCGCTTACAACCGATTGTCAAAGTAAGAGCAATCTTAAGCTTGGTGTTGTCGTCTACATCTCGCCTTAGAATGTTCCCAATCAGCTTCAACCGCCTTTTCCTGATTTTATGATTTACATTTACCAATATACGAATACGCCGAGGTTTATGCATTCGGAATGTGTGTGTGTAGTGCGATGTAAAAATGGAATGATTCGCGTGCAGGTGCAAAACAGTGTCGCTAACAGATGCTGTTTTTACTTTCCAGTAGAGCTCTTCACTGGTGAGTATCTCTTGAACGACTGATTTGTTTGTGCTTCTTTTGAATTATGGATGGTATTCCACGGTCCCTCAAAATGGCCCACAAGTTTTTCTTTTCCAAACCGTGTCAAAAGCATTTCCAAAGTCTGCGAAGGTGATGTGCATTGGTGACCTTCTGCCTTTCCTAAATCTTGTTTGCTCCTTTCTTATATAGTTTAACATTGATTCCTTTCCATATCCTTTTCATCAGGAGTCTACCAAAGATTTTTCCTTTACAGGAAAGCAGTGATATTCCTCTTAAATTGTCCAACTTTGTAGAATCACCTTTCTTGGGAATTTTAGTGATGGTACTGTTCTTCCAATCAGGAACTTTTCGACATTCCTTGACTTTGTTGAAACGTTCATTGAGTTGCAGCGTAGATGTTCCAATATCTGCTTTAAATAACTCAGTATTGATTTGGTCGATCCCCACAGATTTCCCGTTTTTAGACTTTTTCGAAGGCTTCTTTATTCTCTCCAATTCTAAACGGACCAGTGTCAATCTCTAGAATATCTTCTACTTCATCAATTAACTTGCGCTCATCTGGTAATACAGTTCCTTCGGTTTGTTTCCGGATTTAGAACCTCTTCGAAATGCTGTTTCGAACCTCTGAGGTTTCCATTTTTGTCTCGTACCCCACATACATATGATATGTATGAAAGTTGTATGAATAATTTAGCAATTTTTTAGAATTTTTTTTAGAAATTTTTAGAAACCTTCCACAATTGTAAATAGTTTAGAGTTTAGAATTTTATATTTGTAACCTGTAAAGCATCGAGACTTAGTGTAATGCTATATATTATTATTATTATTATTATTATTAATATTATACACCAGACTGAGCTTTCTTGTGATGAAATGTATAGTTCTCATTTCGTTTCTATTGGTGGCGGCTTCCAATTCCATAGCCATGTTGTTGGTCATTGCCCTCTTATCTTTCCAGTTCCTCTTCTTCACCTCCTTGTCCTTTACAGAGTTCTCTTTCATCTTTACTTTCCCAATTCTCTCTGACTCAGCATCATTGATTTCATTCTTTTCAGTAGTGTCTCCTGTTATATGTAGCTTTCCAAAACTCCTTGCTGATCCTTCTTTTTCTTTCCAGAACCTTGAAAGCAGACTCATTAGTTAGTAGGTAGTGTAGACAGAATAGATAAGTTAAGTAATGCTTTTATAGTTAGGAGGGCCCTCTTTAAATAATAATAATAATAATAATAATAATTATTATTATTATTATTATTAATTATTAGCAGTTTTAAACTGATCCCACGCTTGACTCACTGCGTAACCTGCGTCGCTCATTTCAATTTCATGCGCATCTTCAGCGTGTTGACCTTGAAATGTTTTTTTAGTTGAATATAAAATTCTCACTTGATCTTTAAACCAGCCGGTTTTGCAGTATCATAAGCTACTCGATATTAGGGCCTACGTTTCCAGCATGTTCTCAATTTTAACTTGATATTTACAACTACTGACCAAATAGTGATCTGTGCTAGCATCTACAACAATCCTGACTCGCGTGTTTTGTAACATATTTCTGTGCTTGCCGTTGATCGCAATGTGGTCTATCAGATTGTTATCTCTACCATTGGGTGACAATCATTTCCATCTATGTATTGCTTTCTGTTCAAACAATGTTCTTCCACTTGCCAAGTTGTTAATTGCACAATGCTCAGAAAATCTTCCGCCGTTTTCATTCGTCATTCCTATCCCTCGCTTTCCTTTGGTTCCCTTCCAGTAAGCATCACATGATCTAGCTTTGGCACTTATACTTGCCCTATCAGCAGCACGTCATGTCTCGGATTGCTGCTAACTTCTTGTTGAAGCTGTTCGTAAAAAAAGTCTAATTTTCTTCATCATCTGCCTCATTCATTTACTATGTATTCATTATATACGGTTCCATATAGTTTAAATCCAGTTCAGTTGGTTTATACCGCATTCACATTTCTCACTAAACACATTTCAATTAATCATGATTGAAAAAGAATATGACAGTTTAAGTGCACAGATTGGCTTAAAATCTGTAGAAACAAATTGCTTTATCGTTGCAGCATTCGCATGCTACTTTCAGAACCTTTGAAGACCTATCAACATGTGACAGTACCAACATATTTATAAGTCAAACAAGTTTAATATAATTTTGGTGTTTAGTGTTTGGTATGAACGCGGTATAAGTCTTCGAAATGTAACTAAATGACTTTTAAATGAGCCATACACATTGTCTTTTTTGTAAGAACCTTTTTTATAAGAAGTTTGAGGTTGAAATATGTCCAAAATGTGAGAACCTGCCAAAAACATACCTTAGGCTGAGGCTAAGTTATTAAGTAACGTTTATTTTTATATTTGAAAATTGAGGAGAACCATTTAATAATAATATCAAGAAAGAGCAGTGTAATTTCACACTGGCACACGTTTGTATTTGATGTTAAACACGTGAGTTCGTACACAGATGCGTTAATTTAATTTGGTTTGATCAATCAATTCTTGCTTGTAGACAGATTCGGGTTCATATGAATCGATGCTAGTTAGATCTAGGGAACAGCTTTTCACAATAACTAAAGATCTCTAAAATGAAAAAAAGTAACACTTTAACCTTAAATGTATAAATGGGGGATTGTTGAACCCCCCTCCCAAGAAATTTCGTATCTCAAAAACTTACCGATCGACCAATCGCCAAAATCTTTTTAGCAACTTTAGCCAGATAATGGGCGAGTGTTTTGACGCTAATTAAATGACGTCGTCAGCACTGATGACGCCATCGGGAAAATTATACAAATTAGTTTTGGCTTTCAGAATTTTAAATTTTTTGAAAAATTGCTCTAAAGTCCATATTTTTACTTTTCTTTTGGTTATTTCCTAGTTTTAGCATCTAAAAGATTGATATATTACAATTTCCATAAATATTTTAGAAAACTAGCAAAAATTCAAGATGGCGGCCATAAAGGCGGATTACTTGTTCCCATAGCAACGTTAATTAGTTAATTGGAAATTTTTGCCAAATGAAACTAATTAGTAAGCTGTGTACTAATTGCATGCCAAGTGGCATGCTTTAGTTCCCAACCGTTTTGAAATTAGTAGGGGTCCAACGAACCTTCTCTTATGCTTTTGTGCTCGACAAAACCGCTTACGCATTTAAGGGTTAAGAACATTTGAGGATGAAATCTACTGAAATCGTTCTTGAGCACAATTAAGAATTTAGCCTCATGGACCAAAAGGATAATATAGTGGCGTCTTACATTCCAGATGCAAATACCAAACCACAGCACCGAACATAAATAATAAATTGGAAACAGTCGCGTAGCCTGTTCGTAAGATAAAGAGAGTCTCATTGGAGGCCATCACACTGTTAAAATACAGTAACAACAACAAGTAAGTATTGTAATATTTATTATGATGCTCATGTTAGAATTCTCTGTCGGTGTTATAATGTCCAATTACATTCATTTCTGTAACTACTTAAATAACGAGCAAGCAGGAGAATTTTGTGTCTCACGTCTTTACTGTGACACATATAGTACTAAGGCTAGATGGTATTCTGTACCAGCAGTTCGACAGGTGAAAAACGCGCACAGTTATTCAATTCGCAAATTTACTTGCTAAAATTAAACTATGAACAATTTCATTTTCCTCCATTTTTATAGCGAACAACCTCGCGAACCACAAGAAGCGAGTCAGCGAAGCGAAGTGCTGCTTTTGGTTAGTGTTCGCTCGTGCGTGAGAAAGTTCATATTTTTGGAACTTGGGACCAGGAGGAGACTGCTCGGAGTCTAACTTAAAATTTTAGTCATCTACAAATCCATTGCAAAAGAGTCATAGTCGGGAAAGGACATTACAGGATTACTTAGATATTGTTTCAACTAAATGACTGGTATTCTTCAGTATACATTAAGTAACGATTTCACTAATAAAATTGATAGCATATCTTTACGGTTAATGTCCTTTTTACTGATTTTGAACTAAAAATCCGTGCGCTTTCAATCAAACCGAGAGAATACGTTTTTTTTATCTAACTTTCTTGTTCATCAGCCAGTTCAAATTGTTTCAAAATTAACGTTGCATTTTAAATTAAATTATAAATACTCCTTTCGTGTCAAGTAGATTCTTCTTGTTATGAATTGAACTTCCAGGATATATTAACTTGCGGAAACGATATGGCATTATCTAATTTCTGTAAAATAGAACCTAATGGCCTAATCTCTTCCTGTTAAGAAACTTTGTTTGGTTTAAAATGTTCCCGGAAACAAACGGGCCAAACGAAAGGAAATATTTTGAATTTATGAGCAGAATGGCTAGGATAATGGTAGACTAGGATTCACCAGGCTTGATATTCATATTCTTTTCTCGGTGGAGCGGACAAATTTCACATATTACTGATTGCAAGTTTTTGTCTAGTGATATAAGTATTTGTTACGTGTTTCCAATTCAAGTCCGGCAATTTTTCGTCATATATTTTAAATGCATACTTTACGACAAAATACAACTGAGCGGCTTTGACTTGGCCTCTTAAGCTGATTAATTTGGCAGTAAGTATATAAATTTTGTGGTAGCGGTTAATTAGAGAGCTTAACGGCTCCTTTTGCCAACCAGTTTTACCAGAAATACCCTCTCCTAGAATTGCAAAAATAACCTAAGTTTGTAAACTGACGTACTGGCACGATTCAAATAAACTACACATGGGGGATGACGGAGGGAGTCCAAGAGTTGGGCTAATTAAGCCAAAACCCGTAAAACGTATCGAAAGACAGTCCGATTTATTTCATAGCAATTATACATTTCCAAGTCCAAAGTGAAAACGCAAAAACGTTTAGTCCTGAATGTTCGATCTAAGCCCAAGGGAAAAAATGTAGTTCGTATAAATAGAAAGTGTGTTTCGCGTTTTCTTATAGCAACCGTTTTGCAAGAAGGCTCATAACAAGATTGTCTATAACCAGAATGCTTTTGACAGCTTAAAACCAAGAAGCTTTCAACGCTTCCAACCGGCTTTGCTTTTTCCGGAAAGCTTACACGTATAGAATCTATATCCTTATTTGTTGTCATGCGAGATTGTCGGTCTGATTATGAGATTCGAAATCCGATTGAAAATCCGAGTGCCGTAACTGGACAAATTGGGAGCTTATCAGTGGAAACGGTTAGTCGTTAGAGGTTATGTAGTCTGCAAGCCCCACGGTTCAATATTTTATCTTCCTTTTACTTCCCTTCTCTTATTTCTTTTCTTGTCAAAATAGGATGTGGAACAAAAGAAGTTGTAAAAAATAGGATTATTATGCTATCAAAAGCGCGACCTATCTTGGTGTGTTTTTGTATTACATTTAGTTTTTTAAACTTAACTAAGCTTATCAAATACAGTTAACCTTCTAAGAACCAGTTTCCAAGGAGACCGGCTGCTCTAGTGGTAGGGTTTATATCCTTAACATTCACTGGGAATACTAGTACTCCAGCTCGCACTCGATTGCTCTTTTTTTGACGATGTATTTACAAGCAGGCGAGACAACTCAACTCAACTCGGGTGTCCGAGCTTTCCACGTGCCAGGGTTTACCTAGCTGTGTGCTAGGTAGTCTGCAAAACATCGGAGGCTGTAAGCTTGGGTGTTCGTGATTTTGCCCTTATGAGCACGTCGGGTAGTGCTAACTCGACTATTCTCGGAAATCACACGGAAATCCCATTTCCGAGGGGCTCCGCCGCGAAGGAAAAAAGGCGGCTGCGTTTGGCGGCTCGGGCTAACTCCATTTCGCTGTCTTGGAAGACCGATAATCATGATTTTACTCAGAAAATCGCTTGTGCTGGATTAAAATAAATCAGTTCATAGCATTAAGATTTAAACTATCTTTAGCATTATCTATTTCCAAATATTTAATCAGTTGACTTATTTTCAAGCGTTTGTAGGTGCATCAACCATGATTTTAACACCTGTATACATATTTTTATAAGTGCATGTGTGTCTTTGTGTGTTTTCCTTATTTCTTTCCTCAGTTCAACTGTGGGTCAACTTTCTGAAACAAACAATGGCAGAACTATAGCTAATTTACACATGTTTCCATCTGAGCGTAAATAACAATGTCCAGTTGTTGTTGAATGGTTGCCCCAGCTTTGTTCCCAGTGCCCCAGATAACCCTAAAACTAATTGATTGAAGCCTAATTAATCACGTATTTTTCGGTATAAACGTTTGGAATGTACATTTATTTAATCCTCCTAATTTAATTCTTATAATTGATGTGTCATTTTATGTTTGTTTTCAAATAACGAGGAGTTACCTAGGAATTGTTCGCGTGGCAAGACCACTACACACAAGAGGAAATTATTATTGCTCGTTATTCATCAAGCTATACACAATGCACGTGTTCTTCTTTGGAATAATCTCCGATTTATTGCCATATTAGTGCACGAACATTTCAGTTTTCCGTAGACACTTTTTTGAAACGTTAATTGTCGCTGAGACTCAAGAATGACTAAAATGTCAGAACATATAAGAGTATACCTCGGCTGAGGCGCAGTATAAGCACCCGTTAAAAAACGTTAACTGAATGTTTATGTATGTTTAAAATGGAGCAAACTACTATTACTATATTGGAAATCAGCATACGGAAATGTTCATTTTGGTTCAACCCAGCCTCTTTTCAATGTCTTGATTATAGAGAAAAAGCGTGCCTGACGCTAGCCTCTTCTGGGTCCTGTAGATAGAATTTTGTTGGGGGTGAGACGGAGTGGGGGGAAATGGGAAAATGAAAATGAAATTTTTTCGCCCCGATTTGCTTAACGCAAGCAACGACACACGCACAAGTGTCGAAATGTTTCAGTTTTCTTTGGGCTTGTGTTGTCTTTTATAACTTGTTTCTTCACGAGGAAAGCAGAAATGCCAAGGGGACGCAAATGGAACAAATGCAAGCGCAAGAAAAAGGAAGAGTTGCAATCCTTGCGTTTAAGCTGCGTCGTTGTTATACTTGCTAGCGTCAAATCCATTTTTACTGTAAAATATGATCTTGCGCTTGCGTAGCTTGTGAAAACCAAGCTTTACACAGACGCAAGTGCAAGTGCTCTCACCGTGAAAGCGGCCTTGACGCAAGCTTGGCAAACGCAAGGTCAAATTTTTTCCTTGCATTGTGTTATATTTTCACGAGGAAAGCAAGCGAAGCAGAACCGCAAGCGCAAGAAAATTCGCGTGTGCTTGCGTCGCTGCTTGAGTCCGCGTTGCTTATGGCTTGCGACAAACCCGTTTTCAAGGTGAAATAATCGTGCTTGTGTCGCCTTTAAAAACCATGCTAAAAAACTAAGCTAAAAAGTGAAATGTTGTGATAAATGCTTAATGTTAGATGTTTTAAGGTAAACATGACTTTATTTTTCCATCGGTTTGGGAAAATTTCAGTTGTGCATGTTTAATTCCCTTGTCACTTAATGAACCTTTCTTTTTTCCCCAAGTGGTCGTATGGTTTAATTAGTCAGCTGAAAATTAACTTTCTGAATTAGGAGATATCCCAAGCTATGCATTAAATAACATTGGTAAGCAATGCAACTTGCGAAAAGCCAAACTTTTGGGACATACCTCGAAGTTTCTTCAAAAAAACCCATATGATTTGAGGACAAATATAGTTAAAGGACCCCAGGAAAATACTGATAAATCATATCATTTCAGCACTTAAGTACCTGCTTGATAATACTTATAAAAACAAAAGAGCACGATCAAGCCTTGGGGGCATTTGGTTGTGGTACATCTCTCGACACCTTTTCGCGTTGAAAGAAATATAGAGTAAAAAGACATCGGAAACAGGTGTTTATTTTAACAAATATGCGGCATGATACCATGCCAAAACCTCCTTGTTTTGCATTTGATAAGCTTTACAAGAATAAGCAGCTTTAGTTGAAAATAAACAGATAAATTTCCGATCGCAGTTAAAAACCGCAATGCTATGAATGCAAATAAACACACTTGTCATCTCGCGCTCGCCTCGGTTGACTTGGTGTGTGGAATTATTTTTTTAAAATTGGGTTAAAATTACACAGGTTCATTTCTCACGACTCGACCTCTCGATCCAGCATCCAAGACAAAACCGTGCAAGAAACCAGATGGCGCAGTGAGTGTCTTCAAATTTTCGCAGACTGAAGTCACTCTGGAAGAACATTCAAGTGATTTTGTAGCTACGAGCCGTGCAAAACGAGAGAAGCTCGAAAGCAATAGAAACTTGCCCTTCCTTACGAAACATCTTTGAACTGAGCCAAAACTCAACTAAAGACTTTGGCACGGCAGAGGAGGCTTGCTAGGTAGGTCTAAAACAATTTTGTTCCATTTGAAGAACTATTTTCTGTGGCAGGTTTTGCAATTTGCTTGCAGTCGACGGGAGATACATTCCAGTCAATATTAATGGTTTTAAAAACAATGTGTAAGGTTGTTTTGTGTCTGTATAGCATACAAATTATAGATCATGGTGAAGCTTTTGTAAAGTAGGCCGGCCCATTTTTTTTTTATCAGTCGCGTTATCAATACAATCTTCTTCTTGCTCAAGCAATTTTTCTAAGTAAACAGTTAAGGCGACCGCAAATGTAACATCCATTAGTTTCGTGAGTTTGAGCGGATCTCAATGCCATTAGCAGATGTTGTTTTGACCATTCAAACTAGAAAACAAACACAAACGCACGATATTTGCGTCTCACTTACAATACTAATTGCAGCAAGTTTATCTGTTTCCCTAATTTGGCTCTTGTTATTCGATAAGGAATTATCAGTTACTTTCATCTTTGCTGCATTATCTCCAAATACAGAACTATGTTTTTTTCATTTTCGTCATTAATATATAGTGCTGGTTTGTTACCTTCAAGAGAAAACCCACACTGGCACTGCTGCCGACTTGATTGTTTATTTGATAAGCACTTTATTAGAAATTGTTTGTTTAATTTCATTCAACTAAAACTAAAAGGTCTTTCCGTTCACAAACCAAATCTGGTGCCAGTCCAGTACCGCAGTGAGAGTGAGACAAGCTACACGCGCATACCTCGTTTTGGCAACAAAGACAAAGTTTTGTGAATTTTCTGTAAAATTAAAGAAGCTGAAAAGGAAAAAAAGAAAAAAAAACTACTCTGTCGCAAGGACTGGAGTTTTTTAATACTGATTTACATCTTGATCAGTCCTTCCAAAAATGAAATTTAAAAAGGAAATTCAAATGATATTGCTCAACATCTTAGAATGAAATGAAATTTAAAAAGGAAATTCAAATGATACTGCTCAACATCTTAGAATATGAAGACTATTATATTGATCTGGAA
>JAOEHT020398570.1:0-26698 GCA_025448195.2 Parazoanthus atlanticus | reverse complement strand
CAGTGGTTACAGCTATCACGACCAACAAAAACATCTTTGAAACTAAGAATACAATACAAAAGAGGTTAAGGATGGAACTACCATTTGATTTCTTTTATAGGGTGGGGGGGGAGGGGCAGGAGAACATTTTAACTGAATTAGAACAAAAATTTGCACAAGCCAAAACAAAACATATTACACAGCACATGGTTATATAGAAAAAAAGAAGCAACCTGTACAAAGAGTTGTTCCATCCACATCCGAACAGATCAAAATGATTACACTGTAACACATACCGCTCTATGGAGTCTTTCTAAAGTTGGTTTTTACAAGATACTTTCAGGTTGTTTAATAGATACAGAATTCAGTGAAATTTAAACGAAGTAAATTTTAAAAAACTGATGATGTGATAAAAATTGACCGCTCTTAAACGATCTAGTTATTTTTAAACTCTTTATAGAAGAAGCACGTACATATAGGAAAAAATAAGTTACAAGAACATATGGATTAAGACATTAACAACTAAGAATTAGTGTATCTTATTATTGCCTGAAATTATGTACCAGGTGGCGTTTTGACCCATTTGTTCGCTTGCATATCAATCTTTCATATTCATTTTATTTCTCTATTGTTAAACACTGGTGTAATTAATATTGAGACACAGCGTCAAAAATTTGTGAGAACATGAAAACAGTTATTACTGCTGCGCGGTCAAAATTCCCTAACACAAAGATTGTGTTGAAACATATCTTTTTGACATATCATGCCAAGACACAGCACAAAAATTGCTTTAGCGACACAAAGCATTTGTCGCGAACTAATGGAGTCGCGAGATTGGCGAGTAATCTGAAGCATGGTGATGGTATACGACTAACGCTTGGCTACGTGAAGATTTTAAATAGGTCGAGCGCAAGACAACCTGAAATTCCTGGTTACAGTACAAATTGGTCATGATGCAAATATATAACAAACGGTACCAAAGCAGGGGTCGGTTAAAAATGATCTGATGAGGAATGTGTTGAAACAACTGCAGGCAACGAATTTCATTCTATCCACCCTAGCCTTGAGTCAGTTCTACAATGATCCACCTCGTAGTTTCCCCGCCTATGGATCAGACTCAACCCCGAAGTCAGAGATTACCTTGGATACCATATCCTTTAGTTCAACAAAGAATTATAGTAAAAGTCCTTTGTGAAGTTTCCATGTAGCCTCTCTTTTGTCAATGTCTTATACTATTATAATATTATTATTTTTTGCAATGATTTGCAAAGATCATTTATCTGCTTAATAGTGTAGGCCCTCAATTCATAAACACAATTCTTGTGTACGATGTTGTCACTCTCTTAGGAACATGGTTACCGATAAAGTTTAAAGTCAATATTCCAGGCTTTTTGTAGTTTTTCAATTATAGACCAAGACATATTAGGGCAAGACTTCATTCTAGGGGAATAACGGTACTGATTAAAGAATCGTTACGAAAGGGCTTTTAGATTGTATCCGGTAAAAATTATTACTTTCTCTGATGTAAGTTTGAAAACATTTATTCAATATAACGGATGATATTTTCTTTTTGTGCTGTTTATATACCACCGAGTAATTCCAGTTTTGCACAAACTAATATATTTCACGTACGTTAATTCACAGATTTAAAGACTTGCTGAATTTTCTTACAATATGAAAAAGTAATTCTTTGGGGATATTTCAGCTCAAGAACAGGTGCTTTGAAGGATCATTTAGTAAATTATTCGGACCCACATCAAGATATTCCATTTGTTGCAAGCCCGACTTGTGCAAAAATAATTTGGTGTTGATGTAGTTGTGACAGGCAAGTGTCAAAATTTGGAAGGCTGTTAATAGAAACTTTAACACCAGGAGATTTTTCAGATAAATATACCTGTTTCAAGTACAACGGTCAAAGTACTATCAACTACGCAATTGTGAGTGAAGATCTGTTTACCCATGTAAAGTTTTTCACCGTTAGTCCACCATGCTCTTGGTATGTCACTCTCCAATATCCTTTGCTCTACGTTTGAATAACATGAGAACTCACAAAAAATATGTAGAGTTTGTATGATCTACCGGTTTCGCTGAAATGGAATGCCGTAGTTCGTGAAAAATCTCAGCAAGTTATGCAATCAGCAGATTTTAAAACTTAAATTGAAATACTGAGTGAACCACTCTCTCATGTCAATATTAATTATGACAAAACCAACGAGAACAAGATAATAAATGTTACAAAATTAATTACAGAATCAGCAAAAATAGCCCAACCTTTGAACTTTAAACAAAAAACACTCGAAGGAAATTCAAGCAAAAAGGTGGTACGAAAAATCTTGCTGGGATTTAAAGATCCCAATAAGGCTATTTTACAATGTGCTAGTCACGTCCTTCGCAATCCAAATTGCCCCATGGTGAGGGGAAAACTTGCACTCTAAAAAAAGTGTACAAGAAATTATTTAAATACAACAAGGTTCAATTCAATAGATATCCACTTGACAAAATTCAAACTCTCGAATCAATTAATCCAAAATAATACTGGAAGCTAGTACAGACCCTATGTGCGGCACCTTTATCAAAGAATTGTGATTTAGCTTTGCATTTTTAACATTCTGTAGGCCTTAAGACATGTTACGCTAAACTCCTGTATAAAGCTAAGCTTTAGATAACGTTTCCGCAACAACAAGCCACTTTACGCTTGACCACTTTACACTTCTTTACGCAATTTATGCAACCTGCATAAAGCTAAACTTTTACTAATATTAGGCTACTTTGCTAATGCAAATTTTCCATCGTTCCAGTTCATTCAGGGTTCAAATTATGAACATTTTGTTGAATCAATGAGACAAAATGTGGCCCAGCAATTTTTTTGTACCCTGAGTGAACTGGGACGAGGGAAAATTTGCATTAGCAAAGTGTTGTATTACGGCAGGTTTACGTAGCGTTACGTTGCCCAAGATTTGCGCTCCTTTTCAAACCATTTTAAGGCTGTATACATTGGCAGTTAAATCTTCAAATTAAAATGCGATAACTGCGTTTAAATGACGCATTTAAGCGTCTTCTTGAAGAGTCCGCTATATATTTTGGAAATATAATCTATATGCAATCTCGGCGTAATCTCTTATTCGTAATGTAAAAGCATTTTCTGTTGTCGACGCAGAAACTGCGCCTTTCAACTAGCATTAACCTTTTCCACACAGATTTTGCGACACAAACTAGGGCAGCTATATATATGAGTTATCACTTTTTCACTGAAGTTTAATTGAACTTTAATTGAGCTTTACGATGCTTTACGGCACACTGCTTTACTGCCCTTTAACCAACTTTACCCCGTTTGCGTTAAGTTGCAATTTAACCGTGACGCCTATTTGGTGAATTGACAACCAGATCATAATTATCACGGATTGATGGAAGCAAATTCAATCATATAAGCAAAAAATAATGCCGAAGACACAAAATGTTACAACTGGTTATTCGACCTTCGATAGACGAAAGCCGATTAGTAGATTAATTTGACTCGGAATCAAAGGGTGATTGTCGGTTAATTTGCATGGTTGTCTATAGTGCACATTCAGTTTATTTGCAATGCAGAAAAAAAACGACTTTCTTTTACAAATCTAGTCTTCTAGTGTTTGTGGTACTTTTCTATTCAGCAGCTTAGCAAAATTTGTTTAGTCTGAAGATCACAGCGCTCGCGCTCGTCCGAGTTTATACAATAACTTCGTGAGGAATTGAGAGGTAAATGGAGCTAGAATACTGATGAAATATTTCTACTAATAAACTCAAGAAGGCTACTGAGCAGGAGGCAATAACGTTCCTAAGATCAGTGCGTGCCACCTTTTTTTAACTTTGGTCTTTTTGTCATCGTTTTTTTTGTTGTGAGGCACTTCGTTATCAACTATTCAATAGACAGACGCCGATTTACCAAAGTGGATCTTCCGATAGTAATCGCCCGAAAGAGTTTCTTCTCAGCTTTGTGACTCAACGTTGCACTTTTAATATTCCATAGGCCTTAAGACAGGTTGTTTCTTGAACAAAGCTGAACTTTAAGTAAAACGTTCCGAAATTTGTTCAATCTGGGTAAAGCTGAACTACAACTGACAATTACGGTAAGTTTAAGTCGGTTCCCTCCTTCGCAAACCATTAAAATGCCAGCGAAAAGTTGCTAAACTAACTTTACGCTACTTTACGATCTTTCTAAAAAAGTATAAAATTGCGATTTCATGCTGTGCGCGGCACATAAACGGTTAACACACCTCCTCAAGCTACAAATCACAAACGTAAGACTAAGAAGCAACGCAAACTGCCCACATGTTGCTCAGTGTGACAGTACCAACCAAACACTGTCGCTCACCAACATGAAACAACGTTAAGAAACAAACCAAAAAACAAAGCTAACTGAAGAGATTGTCGTAGTCTATCTAAACCGGTCTTGGTGAAAGCAAAATAAAAAACAACAACTAAAGATTGCTTTTCATCGAGTACTACAGCCAACTCACGTGTAAGGAACCCGTTCCTTCGATAAGCTTGGAGAGAAGAAATTTCACAGCTCGAGATCTCGGCTCGTAGACACTGCACTGCAACCATGTATAACTGAAGTATATGTACTTGTCTGTTATTTATGTACAAAGATTCATGGATGGTGCATAGAAGTGCAGGTAGCAGGTTAACCTGCTGTGAGTTGACACGACAAAACTCTAGTTAGTGTTCAAACAAAATGGAAATTACTTAACGAAAAAAGGATTTGCATTTCAAGTTAATTGATTATCAGAAGAAGTGGACCAGTGCACACGTATGATATACATACGTCACGGCTTCAGGTGTAAAAGCACATTGAAGATTGATTGCAAACTTGCTGCAGGTTGACAAGACCAAACTCGAATCAGTACTAAACCAAAAAGATATAAAATTACTTAACTAGAAAGTAATTTATATTTTAAATTCCTTGAAATTTAGAAAAAATGAACTACTGAACAATCATAAACTATGTTTTTTGTTTCGTTGAAACAAAAAACTTTTACAGTTACTGGTTTAAAGCGCAGATTACACAAACACGCGCAGGTTGGGAAAAACAAACTGAGTCCCCCATAGTTTTTGCGTCGAACAAACAAATACATATCAGTCAGTCACTACACATTTTTATATTGCCCAAGAAACGGGGATATTTGCCGCTGGCCTCTCAGTCTAAGCCCCTTATCTATTATATTCACTTTGATAACCATTTGTAAATCCAATCTTATGTCACCTTTTGTGCACACGCAAATCAAGCTATCTATGTGCGTGCATATTATCCTACCATGTTAAACTTGCCAAATTTTCACGTTTTGGTCGAACAGAACTTGAGAGTTCAGACTCTTTCTTTGTTCGCTAGCACATCAAACTAAATCAGCGGTAATGTCTAAAAAAACAGAAGCCTTTCGAAAATTGAGGTGTTCACTGTTTCAAGATATGATACACACAGTTGTAGAGCAGACATAAAGGATTTAGTAACTTATGCATTAATATATAGACGTTTGAAGAGTTCATTAAAAGCATAAGAAGCGTAAAACACCGTCCGCATCTTGTTGCTCAGTGTGACAGTACCAACGCAATCCTGTCACT
This sequence comes from Parazoanthus atlanticus, assembly GCA_025448195.2. Taxonomy (NCBI): domain Eukaryota; kingdom Metazoa; phylum Cnidaria; class Anthozoa; order Zoantharia; family Parazoanthidae; genus Parazoanthus; species Parazoanthus atlanticus. The sequence continues at coordinate 21,121 of JAOEHT020398570.1, read as the reverse complement.
CCAACGTTATATATACGAACTAAAAGCAAAGCCAACTGAAAAGATTGCCTTAGTCAATCGAAACCGGTCTTGGTGAAAGTGAAACAAACCATACTGATAACAATATGGCGGCTGAAAGCCCGCTACTCTTCCACAATGCCGTAGAAACAGAATCCAGAATCCGCAGCAAAACCCAACTTATCCGTCAAGGATGAAGCTAGAACGATAGTGCGCGAAAGAGACGATGAAGAGTACGATTTTGACGTTTTTAGTTCCTTAAAAAACATGTCAGTCAGATACATATATCGATCATATACTAGATCAAATATTAATATAGTTTTAGTCAGTCGCGTTACGTTTTGTGTCAGTGCACAAACTCAATCAATTGTGCATCAGTTCCAGTAAGTCTTTTAGCGACGGATTTTTTGGTTCAATTGAATGGGAAGAACTCGCCATAAATTATCAGTCGTTTGACACATATCTTTTTGATCAGTGTAACCAGTTAAATTGGTATATCATCAGTGTATTAATGTACTATCATTCACTGATTCAATCCAATTTTATTCAGTTCAAAACTTCAGTTTGGTCAGTTCGCGGCAAAACTGTCAGTTAGAGCAAATGTAGAAACTAAACAGGAGCAGCCAGTTCAATTTGTCTATCATTGCTTTACTTTGAAATAACGGTTGACTGATTTCTTTTAAACAATACATTTCAGTCATTTCTGCAACATTTTCAGTCAGTTTTATAACATTTTCAGTCAGTTTTATAACATTTTCAGTCAGTGCATCGATGTTTTCAATAAGTTCCATAACATTCTTTATAGTTATAGCTTGACAACATTTTCAATCAGTGCAAACATATTTTCAGTCAGTGCCTAAATATTTGCAGTTAGTTCTTAAATATTTTTAGTCGGTGCTTAAATATTTTTTCAGTCTGACTGGAAATTTTATAGAACAAACTGGAATATTATAGAACTGACTGAAAATATTGATGCACTGACAAGAACTGTTGTCGAATTGACTGAAAATTTTGTTACACTGACTGAAATTTTTGTGGAACTTACTGAAAATATTTATCACGGACTCAAATGCTGTAGAACTGACTGAAAATTTTGATGCAATGACTGAATATGTTATAGAACTGACTGAAATTGTTGTAGAACTGACTGAATTTTTACAGGAACGGCTGAAAATTTTGTAGCACTGACTGTATATATATTTTGGCACTGACTAAAACATTTGTAGAACTAACTGAAAATATTGATACACTAATTGAAAATGGTGTAAACGTTGTATAATAATGTTGTATAACTGGCTGAAAATGTTGTAGTTTTTACCTACTGAATAAGTTGTAAGATTGACTAAGAAATGTTGTAGGAATAACAGGAATTTCGCAACAAACACTTACTATAAAATAGTTCATTTGCAAACATGATTGTCAACTTAATGGAGTCTGCACTGAATGCAAATTTTGACGAAACGACGGAGATTTTACAGCGAATAAAATATATACCAATCAACTGACTGAAAACCTAGCGGAAAATGAAATTTTAAATTATCACTTTACAAAGATGATAGACAAATAAATTTGATGACGTAGTACCTCGCACTGACTGAATATGTTGTAATACTGACTGACTTGTTTTTAAAACAGACTGAAAGTTTTAAAGAACTAACAAAAAAATGATTCACTGACTGAAAATGATGTAGAATTGACACAAATGTTTCGGAAATGATCGATAAACTTGCATTGATTGAAAAGTTTGGCAGACTGGCTGAATTTTTACAGCGAACGAAGTATATTATATTCATAAACCTGGCGGAACCTGAATCCGTGAATTGTTACTCTACAAACTAAGATGATAGACAAATAACATGACTTGATGAGATAGTGCTTCGAACTAACTGAAAACTTTGTAACCCTGAATGGAAATTTGTAACACTGACTGAAAAATTTTTGACACTGGCTGAAATATTGTAACACAGACTGAAAATTTAATAGAAATGACTGAAAATAGTTATGCACTGACTAAAAATTATGTACAACTGACTGAAAATGATGTTGAACTGACAGAAATGTTTTAGAAATGAACGATAATGGAGTTTAATGTACTGAATAAAATTGTTTGACAGACTGACTGAAATTTTAGAGCGAATGAAGTATATTGTATTGATCAACCTGGCGGAACCTCCATCTGTGAATTGTCATTTTACAACGATGATAGACAATAACATGAATTATTTACGTTTTGCTTCGCAATGACTGAAATGTTTATGACAGTTCAAGTCGAAGAACAGCAAACAACTCCGCAAAGGCCAAAGCGACTTTGGCTTACTGTTGCAAGCGAGCTATCACCGTATCGGTTTCGCCGCAATCCAACTTCGTCCTCTTGCTGGACAAACAGATCGCATGGGAGCCATAGAGTAAATAATAAAATAAAACTTCAAGGATGTGTTAGGTAACAAAATAGCAAAATCAGCTTTTGAGGTTTTAAAATTATTCTTGGTATTCTAGCGAAAGTAAAATCAATTAAAATCAAAATATATAACAGGCTGGAACCTTGGTTAATAATTTTATTCACAACCGATGTTGGACTGCACAACTGTATCTGCTGTGCAACGTGCATTTAGCAACACTAAAATATAATAATGTTGAGATAAATTAAAGTTGTATTTACAGTTTTGATTATGAGACTTTACCGTTTATTATAAAATACCTTATATTTTCAAAACACGAATCTTAAGAGTGTGGCAGACTTCAGTTCGTGATTTCACTTTCGAGAATTCGAGCAAAACAAGCTAATTAAAATTATTGGTCTTTCACTAAGCAAGAACACAAATTTTAGCTAGTCAAACAGTCTGCGTTGGTGTTGCCATATAAGATAAGTCACCCCAACAAGTCCAAGTTGAAAGCCTGAAGTATGCTTTAAGATATGTGCTTTGAAAGTTATATTTTTCACAATGTCATCCTGGATTTAATTTTGGGAAAGAAATTTTCACGAAAATAACACAATCTATCTTTGAGCTTTTCTAAACAAAACAAGATATACTTAACAATTAGCAGCCGTATTCTTGGTTTCGTTAGCTAACGTTATGGGTAAGAAATGGGTAAGAAGGAATTACGTGACGGAACTTTGAGCATCGATATAGTGCTTCTGGTTGACTTTACGTGAGTACCACGTGTAATATCTAAAGACCGTAAAATTGTCTGTAAAAACACCTTGTAAAATAGACTCAGCGAAAAGGTGAAGTAGAAGCTGAGTAGAAAAAAAAATGTTTTGAAAATGATCGATAATGGAGTTTGCACTGATCGAAAACTTTGACAGACTGACTGAAACTTTACAGTGAATAACTATTTTTATTGATCAACCAGGCGGAACCTGAATCTATGAATTGGTACTTTACAACGATGATAGACAAATAACATGACTTATTGACGTTTTGTTAAATGTTGTAGAACTGACTGAAATGTTCTGTTTAAAAAAATCAGTCAATCGTTATTTCAAAGTACAGCAATGATAGACAAATCGAAGGAGTTGATCCTGTTCGGTTTTTACTGTTGCACCGATTGACAATTTTGCCGCGAACTGACTGAACTGAAGTTTCGAACTGAACATAATACTGATATATAATTCATATATCTGACTGACATGTTTTTTGATGAACTAAGTGAAAAAAATAATTTTGAAACAGGCGGCACGCAATTTGCGATATCCCCTGTGGCCTGAGCCCCAAAAGAGAGAACGATATAACCCAAACTAACATCGCACAATCGAGCAAGATACGAGCCAGAGAATGACCTGAAAACTCTTATCAAGAAAAAACAGAAATTTCTATCGCTTAACTGAAATCAAACATTGCAAACTGCACGTGCCCTAGGAACCTAAGAGCACAAACAATGAGTCAACGCAGATGAAAATTTCAGAATTGAAATCGATAGCATCGAAATCAAATCAAACTCAGTGCTATAAACAACAATTTCTAAAATCGCTCGTCCCCCAATCTCGAAGAAAGGCACTTGAAAGCGAAGGCTAATAATGTAACCATGCCACAATCATCTAAGCATTCGGCATCAGAAACAAATCTTAATAAGGGCGATGTAAATAACTTAAAACCGTTTAAGCAGCAAGACTTCCAACTGTTGCCAAGCTTTTAAGAGAAAATTTGAAATGTAGTAGTTCTAAAAGGTATCAAAGCCTGGATATTGTTTCTCGCGAGTGCCGCAACACAAAACCAAACTGAAAGATACACACACAACGCCCCCAAAGCAAAAGCATACAGATATGGAAGAAAAAAAACAATCATAACAGAAAGTCAAAAATAAGAAATTTATACCAAGAAATAGACATATCAAAGTCACGGCTGAAGTTGTAGACGCTCGAGCCATGTTCTTAGACTCAGCAATGTATATATAAAGAGGTCACTTCAAGCAAAAAGGCATTCTTGATTTCAAACCAAGTGAAACTGAAGTTTCAGTATACGAACTTAAAATCAAGCCACCCACCTAATTTTAAAGGCGAAGCTCTGAGACTCTCGAGGACTTGTTCGTCGAAAGAGAACTACGAATTAGATATCAATAATTTCAAAACACGCCTTACAAACAGAGGCTGTCACATACACACTAGGATAAACTAAATTTGAAAATAAAAGTGTGACATTGAAACCCAAACGGAGAAAAACGCATAAAATACCTTGCCTTTGTAATAATATTCAACCCAGCAGCTCTTAATAGTAGGATTATAATCATAAAGAACTGGTACCTATAGCTAATCCAAAATCAACAAGAACTTAACGCTATCCTCACAAAGCTCCCAATAATGTTGTACAAAAGCACGCAATCTCTCAGATACATGCTTGACAGCGCAGAACTACAAAACATGCGTTTTAAATCGATCGAACCAAACCTAACTTTGAGCCTCCATGATCTTGAAATTTTTTTTTAAGTTATGAGCAAAGCTGTGCAGGCCTATATCCTCTTACACCATTTCTTTAAAACAATAAACTTTTACAGCAGCGGGTATAAAAGGGTAGGTTATATAATTTATACAGTGCAAACGCAGATTAGGAAAAACAAACTAAAGCTATCTCTTTTTGCGCCGAACAACCAAATACATATGAGTCAGTCACTACACATTTTCTCTGTCCAGGCGTAAGGGTTGGCCTCTCTAAGACCTTATCTATTACAGTCACTTTTTTAACCAAATTTAGACCCAACCTTAAGTCACTTTTTGTGTATACGCAAATTAAGCTATCCAATTGCGTGCATGTTTTCCCACCATATCAAACTCGCCAAATTTCCACCTATTGGTAGATCAGAACTGGGAAGTGTCAGACTCTTTCTCTGTTCGCTGCCATTTCAAACAAAAGCAACGGGGATGTCAAAATATAAACCTTTCGAAACTTGTGTGTTCAGTTCACTAAATACCAGCAGTTGTCCGAAAATTACAGCGAAGCTTACTTGTGGCTAGAACAGACTTGAAGCGTTTGGACCCGATTTAAACGGTAGTTTTGCTGCCGTATCGAATCAATTCAGCCTTATTTAAAATTAGTTAGAATTCGACACGACAGAAATGCGTCAGACGGAAATTCGACACTTGAGGGAGTTTAATTCGGCAAGTCGAATTTGTGCCGAACTTATGACAAACTTTGTCGCAATTTCGGCAGAGGTGCGGCACTGATGCAAATTTCTGCAGTGTTGAATTTTATGCAGACATTAAATTATACGTTTTAATGTATGAAAAATTATTTTAAGATAAATAACTCATCAACTTCAGTAAACTACGAATAAAAGACACAGGTTCAATTGAGTACGACACAACTGCGACAAACTTCAGACATTTGAATCAGCGATCGAATCTTTGTCACACTTCTGCCAAATTCAATTGAATTGAATTCGAAGACTGCAGAAATGAGAACGCCTGATTTTGAGACGCGACGAACTATACTGTATAGTTTGGATCAACCCAATTTAAATTATGTTTAACTGTTAGGTCAAACGTCGAACTTAATTCAACTGACCCCATCTTTGGACGGTCTTTCCGTATGCACCAGACGAAGAACGTCGTCTCGGTTGATCCAAACTTAATTGAGACAAACGTCGATCTTATCACGATCTGAAGGATACTCCAGTGGTCTGAGTTAACTTTTTGCCACTCTTTTTCTGGAAAAATGTTTAGAACTGCGCGAAATGTTAAACAAATCTTTGGAAGAGTTCGGAAACTGCTCGGATTTTGAGGATTGCTATGACAACAGCTGGTAGTGGCGCGAGCGGAAGTAACTTTTCTTTTTCCGGAAAGCTTCGTCGAAGTTGAAGCTTTCTTTTACGTTGTTTCAGAAACAAAGTGATGACTTCTTGTGTCGTTTTTTGTTCGTTAAAAACAAGGTGATCAGTTGTTACAAGTTTCAGAGATTTTTAACATATCCATATGCAACTTCCAGAGACTTGTAGGGTAGAAAGGAAAACGATACTAGTTCGGAGTTCAAGTGATCATTTTGAAGGACCCAAACATTAAGAGTACATTCCTTTTGTACAATCCAAATCCAGATTCTATAATCCAAAACTAGATTTTCTGTTCCTTTATTCAAAACTTTTAAGATTCTAATCCAGGATTGCAATCCGAAGAATTCACTCCCAAGAGTGAATTCTTCGGATTCAATCTGTATCCGGTTCCAGATTTCTACAAAGTTCTGCGTTCCATTTGACATCAGCGAATCGAGATTTTTGGCGCTCCGCACATGAAAGGCTATGGCCGACAAACTCGGTTCCGGTAAATTTGATTCTTGGGACAGGTAAAGAACAAGCATTTCATATTGTGCTTTTTCTCATACTAGGACAGTGTCAAGTTTTGCATTCGCTATAGAAACACGTTCTTTAGCTCACCAATATACTTATAACCATACATTTTGGCGATTTACAATAAATTGTATGTGCATTCGACATCTTCCAATGGCGATCTTTTACAGCATCTTTCAGTCGTCAATGATTTGGTTTGTCCTGGCGTACGAGGCTAGTAATCCATATGAACTACACTGTCTTGACATTCAATTGCCGTGTTGCCAAAATTATACTTCGTTGTGTAAACTGATCTGCGTGTTACAGGCCGCGTTTGAAATTTAATGAGCCTGAGTCGCTTGACTGCTTGAAAACAGTCCATTTGTGACATATCTTAGAGATATTTAGCTAAAATGAATAAAATGGCTTTTTGTGAATAAATTCATCCTGGATTACTTGGCCCGGCATGATAACTTAGCTTTGAGAAGCCGGTGTTTTGATACATGTACCAAAATCTAATTACAGATTCCTCGTTCCATTATTACAAGAAATCCAAACAACCCATGCATACCTCATGAATCCGGATTTGGATTGTACAAAAGGAATGTTCCCTTGGACGTACTGGCTCGAAGCTCTGTATTTCAATTCAGAGTTCATTTTCTTGGAATTATCTGATCTTTTTTTAGCTCTGCATCGGCTTCAGTCATTTATTCTGAGCTGGTCAGAATTTGGACGTTTTATCGATCGATCTCTACATTTTCGCAGAGGCATCAATAATGAAGTATAAAACTCAAAACACATCTCTATGTTTCGGTTACTTTCCATGCAGCTCTGCATATGGAAAGTAATTCTAACTGTATGGTATCGTGACTCGGGCAATTAAGCAAAACTTTGAAAACACGCGCGTGAAATTAATCCTTATTTTCACGAGCCCCGTGCGATTACAAACACAAATGTCTAAGTGTGAATATTCAGCAAGCCGCGCAGTTCGTACGTGCTTTGGAAACTCTGAGAGTCACAAAATATTAACTTTCATCAAAACATGGACGGATTCCGAAAAAGTTACTGCTGCAATAAAGGACGAGTTAGTCGAAGTTCTGATTGAACGATTGAATAAGTCCTTCGATACGATGAAGCTACCAGCGGCCAACCGTTTTGAGCGTTTATATGGCTTCAACTTCGATTGTTTAAGCATAGTTAATAGAGCTTCTATCAACTACGATTTAAGTTATAACCAGTAAAAATATTTGGGCTCACACATTGAACAAAGCAATGTGCACTGTCACGGTTTGTTCAACCTAAGACAAAGCAGCTTTGTACACTCCTTTTGACGTTTGTTGAGCTTCACAACCAGTTAGTTCTGTCAACTATGTACAGATAGACTTAAAATTGTTCTTTAAATGCTAGGATTTAGAATAAGTTAAGAAATTATCGGAAATGCTTTAAATTGTAGTACTAATAGCATCACAACAGCACTTAAAAACAACAATAATTTGAAGTTTTATAAGAAAAAATAGTGCGTTTTAACTTTGTTTTTAACATATTCGATGGTGGAAGTGGGTCCCAGAAGGAAGACGTAGCTTCATAGAAAGTGCGGTGTCCATGGTAATTCTACAGGGCCCTTGTTTTTCTATTTTAGTTACTTCAATTCTGCATTCGAAGGCATTTTATACAAAGCCAAAGCTGAATTTGATAAACAACATTTTGTAGTTCTGTTTGTTTTCTATGTATATCCAGCTCACACCACGTCATGCTAACTATGGCAGTACAGTTGTCATGCCACAGACAAGTGACCCTGTGCAATACCCAGCAGTAACATACCCCCCAGTGAACATCAAGAAACACAAGTAAGTTACACACGATGAAACATGATGGGGTTGAACAGGCCATTGTCCATTTTTACTGAGTAAACTAATTTAAAAGTCAATGTTTGATAATCCAATACAAACTTAATCTTATTTACCAAATGAATGATCTTCTTTTCCAAAAAAGTAATACTTTCAAATCCAATTAGTAACAAAAGTAATCATTTTCAGCAGACCCTACCTGTTTTACTTCTTTCAAGTTTTTAGTTAAATTTTCATTGAAAAAACAAACATGGTTTTAAATGTTGTTCTGATATACATTAATGCTGTAGTCGAGCGAAACAGCAGGCACAAGATGCAAACTGAAGATGGTGGTGATAGCATGTAGTAAAACTATAGTCTCATGCTGACGGAACTAGAATTTTGAAGAGGGACGCACCATACGAGCGTAGAAGGCGCGAGTTCCTGCGGGGGACAGGCATGTCCCCCGGAAAAATTTCAATTTTGAAGGTCTCTTAAATAGCATTTGTCGCAATTTGAGTGCAACTTTGACTATGCTTACAAAATTTTGACAGTTTTACTACCTACTTGCACGGGCTCAAAATCACAAAACAAAATCGTGACCTACCCATCTGGAGTTCCGAAAAAATCGTCCCAACCCACCCCCATCAAATGATACGTTTCTAACCCATCTTGGTATAAAGTCGTTTTTGTAAGCTAAAACAAGTGCGCTGTATCCGACCCGACTTTTTCCTTTCACAAGGTTCCAAGTCGCTCAGATCTCACTTTCTGCCATCAGTTGCCACCTTTCCAATACACCATTTTACTAATGCAAATTTTTGCTAGATCCATTCCCTTGTGGGGGCTGAAAGTCATTACTCGGTCAAATTTGGGCTCGTTAATAAACATCATAAACATCACATTTAGCCCCAACGAGGGAATGGATCTAGCGAAACTTTGCATTAGTAAAATGGTGTATTTCAGAAGAGTTTGGATGCAAATTCCGTGTGTACGTCATTTATTAGAATTGCAGCAAGTCGGAGAACGGAGAAACCAAGCGCAAAGCGCGCAAACGAGCCTCGAAGTGAAGGAATATAGTGACTGAGCAAAGGATGCAGTAAAAGAGGAAAGATATAGTGAATGAGCGTAGGATAGAGTGAATAAGCGTAGGGTACAGTGAATCAGTGAACATAGGATACAGTGAATGAGCGAAGGATAAAGTGAATGAGCGAAGGACATACTGAATGAGCGAAGGATATAGTGAATGAGCGAAGGACATACTGAATGAGCGAAGGATAAAGTGAATGAGCGAAGGACATACTGAATGAGCGAAGGATATAGTGAATGAGCGAAGGATATAGTGAATGAGCGAAGGATATAGTGAATGAACATAGGATGCAGTGAATGAGCGAAGGATAAAGTGAATGAGCGAAGGACATACTGAATGAGCGAAGGATATAGTGAATGAGCGAAGTATATATTGAATGAGCATAGGATGCAGTGAATGAGCGAAGGATAAAGTGAATGAGCGAAGGACACATACTGAATGAGCGAAGGATATAGTGAATGAGCGTAGGATATAGTGAATGAGCGAAGGATATAGTGAATGAGCGAAGGATATAGTGAATGAGCGAAGGATATAGTGAATGAGCGAAGGATATATTGAATGAGCGAAGGATATAGTGAATGAGCGTAGGATACAGTGAATGAGCGAAGGATATAGTGTATGAGCGAAGGATATAGTGAATGAGCGAAGAATAAAGTGAATGAGCGAAGGATACAGTGAATGAGCGCAGGATATGGTGAATGAGCGAAGGATATAGTGAATGAGCGAAGGATATGGTGAATGAGGGTAGAATATAGTGATTGAGCGAAGGATACAGTGAATGAGCGCAGGTTACATCGAGCAGAATGACCATTATTCTCGCGACATTTACACTTCAATGAGCAAACCAGAATAATTTATAGTTAAACCTTATTTATTCAAACACATGCAGGAACTTTTCTGTCATTGGCTGAAGGAAGGTACCAAAGGAGACTTGAGGCCAACATTCCCTAACTCATTATCTCGGGAGGGGCGTTACCGGAAAAAATAGACCTTTGGGTTATTGTGATTACTCAAGTTCAAGTTCAAAGTTAACTCCTTCCACCATTTATCAACCGGGTGTGTGCAGAAGTGCTCAGAAAACTCAACAATTAACTATTAAATCGCATAAATTAAGCTTCGCAGTAAACTTGAAAGTCAGCAGTGCTAAAATTACAGATCAGTAAACTGAAAACCACTATGATTGTGAAAACGTGAAACTGAGAACCACTTTCAAGACCTTGATACTGTCAGAGTGATGGGAAATGAGATATTTTGCGATTCAGTCTCCGCTCTCCATCTGGAAAATGCATGAGAGAGTTACCTGCGGTGGTGGGATGTTTCAGCAGTTCATTTGTGGCTACGCTATCATTAAAATGATCACAACTAGTCTTCCAATACTTTGTTTAAACTTTCCGTAACGTTTTGTACTTTATTAACTCCGGGCTTAACAAAGATTGCTTCCTTCAAAATAAGTCAGTTTTAAACTGCAAAACAGCAAGTGCTAAGAACATCGAAAACACAACAAAACATAAAAGCAAGCAAAGCATTAGTGCACGTTAATACCAGCTTTAAAAAGCTTCTTTCCGCGAAATCAGGCCATGAATTGGTCGCGCATAGGCGCCATACTCAAACTCAGTTTTGCATCCCACATAACAAACAGACCTGGCCGGTGCTTTTTTATTTAACGCAATCGTAGTCATTTACTTCAAGAGAAAAGCGTGTATTTCACATGACCGCAGTTAATTGTTTTTAGCAACCGAAAGCTGCACTTTCGGAAAAACAAAAAAAACAACAAAGGAGTGGGTCTTGCTGAGTGGTTGAAAGTAAACTTATAAACTATTTTATTGGCTGATTATTCCTTTGTAACCCGCCAAGGCGTTTGTGATTGGAAAGTTTTCAACCAACATAGCTCAGTAATTGGTAGATTTTGATCCGCCGGTGGACACGGTTTGTGGTGACAATTGAATAAATCACAAAATACACTATATGCTAAATCTACCAGTCGCTCGAACTAAGCTAGCGATGGAAAAACGTTATCGACCAGCGAAAGGATTTTACAGTTGTTTAGGTGATACACCACTTCCACGGTCGAAGTGCGATCCGAAACCAGAGATTGTTGGCGCCTATACCGCAGAGAGAATTGTGGCAAAAAAGAGCAAGAACGGGAAAGTGAAGCTTATGGTGAAATGGCAGGGTAATTCCGCGATCCGATTGATGCGCAGGCCAATCTAATTTTTGTGTGCGCGTGCGCATATTATTTTGATATGCGCAGGCGCATTTTATTCTGGTCTGCGCAGGCGCATACCCTTTTGGACTGCGCAGACGCATATCATTTTGGTCTGCGCAGGCACATACCATTTTGATATGCGCAGGCGCATTTTAATTTGGTCTGCGCAAGCGCATACCATATTGGACTGCGCAGGCGCATATCATTTTGGTCTTCGCAGGCGCATAACATTTTGATCTGCGTAGGCGCATATCATTTTGGTCCGCGCAGGAGCATCTAATTTTGGGGTGTGTATGCGCACCACATTTTCGGGTAGGCACACGCATCTCTTTTTGCTCCTTACTGAGAATCAAGAAAATGTTCGGATATTTGAAAGTTTCAGTTGGCGCAAATAACACAACGTATATCGCAAAGTCATTTTCCAAAAGCTCTCTCCTCCTTATGCTCTTGCAAGTTTTTAACAAGCAAGGTTTGAAGACATGCCCACGAAATTCGTGGGTTCTCCTCACACGTACTTTTCTTGGCTTGAACGGCTTCTGCGGTTAAAGAACGAACAATTAATTTTAAGGAATAACTGGAGATTTATCCGAAGTTTGAATCTATACAACTGCTATACAAATGCTTTTGCAAGACAATTTCACAAACTGAGCAAGCATCTGTTCGAGCTGCATCTACAAAATGTATTCGTAGAGACAGAGCCGCTATCGCACGCTTTGTAGGTCTTTCCGTAAACCCTTAAATTCTTACAATCTCGAACTAACCTTTTTCAAGTGCAGATAAATCTAGGTGAAGGCTTTGGATCTTCGTCCTTCAATATACCCGAAACTCTGGCTTGGAGAACGCAATGTTGTCCTTCTCGGTTCTATCCGTAACGGTTTCAATCTCAAGTGGTGTGCATACTGATTACAAGATTTTTATTCTTTTGTCTCCATACATGCGCACTCATTTCTTAGATTTGTTTTCCACCAATCACATTTCACTTATCACGCATATATTCAAAGCTAAAGGCACAGTTTAATCAAGCTGCAGTCGTACAATGCTGACTACAACAACGACAAACAAAATCACTAATTACCTTTTCTTTTTTAATTGAATAAAGCAAATATTTGGATACAGCTTACAATTTATAAGTATTTCTGTGATTTGTTATCTGAGATTTATGTTTACCGTTGCAAATCAGTATGTGATTTTGGTTTGTTTTCACAGCCTTGTCGAACATCTTATCCCAACTATTAATATTCATTGCAATGAAATTAACCAGTGCAACGTGTTAAAAACAAACACTCTCATTTCCTGCTTTTTGAACGTGACAGATGAAGTTTTGTTTTAAAAGAAAACTATCTCCTAAAGCTCCTATGAAGTGTAATAGATTATCGGCAGGGCCGTAGCAAGTCCAATTTTTTTGGGGGGAGGGAGGGGGGAGCCGACTACGGTAACCACAAGTAAATTCATGCAGATAGGATCACAAGCGCCAAAGACAAAAGCACGAGTTCCTAGAGGGGTTCGGGGGCCCGTTCCTCGGGAAATGTTTTAATTAAAGGGTCTCTAAAAGTTCATTTTCTGCATTCTGGGAGTAGTTTCTAAAAAGTTTAAATGGCTCTGAACTGACAGAAAATCGATGTTGTGTCGGAACTGTAGGGCACTAATTAGGGGCTGCAGGCACGTTTTCTCGCAAGTTTGTCAAAAAAACCCCACTGTAACAGTTTTGTGTCAGTGATGTATCGGATGTTTAGTAAATTGTCCATGCTTAGCGAGTGTCTATCGAGTTACGAATGAAGTTTGGAGAGTGCGAAAGAAGCGTTTGAGTGGCACGAGGCAAAGCCAAGCTTCTCCAGCTTGACATTTTTCTGAAAATTTTTGTCAAAATCCACTCCCTGGAGACAAAATCTCTTGTCAAAAATCATAAAAATCCCCACCCTGGGGCAAACCACTAAATTCATGGTCAATCAAATTCAATGGGCAATAAAATTTAATAAAGACACAGGCAAATTTTTCGGGTCATTGAAGCCGCATTATATTGAACTTTTGAAGCGCAGAATCGGATGAACGACAACAATTGAACAAACAACGACTTGAGAATAATATGACGGCTATTGAAATTCAAATTTATATAAACATACCTTTGGTTAAAAGGCTTTGAAGATCCTCAGCATTTACTGCTTTCTTCGAAATTGTTCCTCCGCCTGTAGCTCTCCACACTTTGCACAACATTTTTGCCACCACGCGGCGCTAAAACCCAAAACTTGTTTCCAGGCTGCCTCGGTCGAATGTCAAAAGTCCGCACCCACGGGCGGAAGTGCTGTGTCAAAAGCCACTCCCCCTTGCCCAATCCCCCCCTCCCCTCGGGCATAACATTGATAGATGCATAACTTTCAGTTTCCGTTGTAGTCTAGCGAGCAACATAATTTCGGGAAACTTCTGGTTTTGAACGCGAGTTTCTATTCATTGCAAGATAGATCTACTTAAAGCCAGTTTTCCATTCATACTCTTTTGAACTCTTGGTTCCTTTGACCAAAATTTGTTCTACACGACGAGTTATAAAGTTCGGAAGGACAAAGACAAAGTATTTCTCTCTTGGTGTAAAAAGTAGACGATAACTCTGGCCTTTAAACTCCCAAGGAAGAAGTGAAATTATAAATAACAACAAAATTCTTTGAATTTGAACCGTTATATTCCCCATTCTGCTGCACAGAATAGGCAAACAATTTCGCTGGCATGAATGAAAAGCGTAGCCGCGCAAAGCCGCGCGCGGTAAATTTTAATTATGCATAATTCGGACTGATTTGTGTTGACAGCTACTGTTTTGGTAGATACCGCATGCCAGTTTGTTCGCCTATGCATATGGAGAAAGGATATAACCTTGGCCCAGGCCCCGTTTCTTCCGTGTTACAGTTTTATGCGCCCTGACCAATTACATTTTTTAAACTATTATATGTATATAAAAAAAACGACCACGGAAAGAAAACTACAGACAACTATAAATAAGAGTTCAACTGACCAGTTTTGAAAGAAAACATCTAAAGGCGAACAACAAACGTTGCCTCTAGTGTCCGGAAACGGGAAAGGCAACAGTTACAAAACAAAATAATTTTTGTAGTTATGACCATTGTCTAAATATTCTTTGAGAGAGGAAAGCATGAACAACACGCCATCATTGTGTGCACTCTGACAAACACGAGCGGCTTCGTTATAATGACACAAAGCCTCTGTCTTCCTTCCGCCCGACTCTTCGTCCGCCTTGGCTAACTTGCTTCTATCAAATGCAATTTTACTCTTGCAGATCAGCCGAAAGGCATCAGTGTACGTATCCCCAGAGTCAACTTTCAAGTCTGGTTCTTCCAGCCGTTGAATACAGCGCTCTGCTTCTTCAAGATCTGACAATGAAGCCGGCTGAAATCCACTCTTTGAAAATCCGAGGTGCAGCCGAGCTTTGTCAGCAAAAACGAATCTTAAGTAGAAAGAACTTCGCGGAACACGGGTCATGTTCTCTTGGCACATATCAATTATTGTATTCCAAAGTGGAGTTAATTTTTCTTTCTTCTTTTCTATGGTATCTTTCTCATAAAGGATACAATCGGCAATTCTTTTCTTACAAACAATTTTTTCTTCTGGGCAATCCATTTCGGAAACCATTATACTTGCTTGTTTCGCTAAAGCCTTTGAGCTAGTGTAATCTTCAGCATACAAAAATTGCAAGGACTTTCTGGCTAGAGCTCTCGCCAAAATTCGCTGACAATCAGCCCCCGCTAGCCAAGCATTTGCCATTGTATCGTTCAACAAACGGGTAGCTTTTTTCCCTTTACCTTGAATGTTGTAGCCATAGGCCAGTTCTATTTGAACAAAGAGTTTCATAGACCAGTCTTGAAAGCAGTGGAGGAACAAAGTGGACCGTCGTTTCAAACTTTCCCAGTCTCGCTTGTAAATATCGTCTGTGAAAGTTCGCATGACAAGTTTGTAGTGTTTAGGGTATTTACACGTCGAGTGCTCAATTCTTTCAGGAGAAGGGCTCCGTATCTTTTCCAACTGTTTACTTGGAGCGAGGTAATCCACAAAAGAACTTGCCAGTGCTGGGTCAGCTTCGTTCAATAGTTTAAAGAACGCTGAAATAGCGTCTGGCCCTTTGTAAACAATAGAATCCATTAAAATGGCCAATTCGATGTCCCCATTTTTTTGCCTTTTAATATCTTCAGTTTCATCGACGGTCAAAATTCCATTCTCTTTCATCTTTTCGAGGTAGGGCTTCGGGTTAAACTTTTCACGAAAGTCCTTTAGCTTTGAGAACTTGTTAGAGAAATATTTCTCGTAATCTTGAATAGCCTTTTGTTCTCTGAAGAGTTTCGCTTTCAGTTTTGCCAGCTCTTCCGTATCAAAACTGTTCTCTCTCGCAACTGATTTTAAACCCGAAGTTGAAAGGTGGAGGTTTCTGAAACAAGAAATGGCTTCAGTGCAAAAGGTTTGAAAATCTCTGTCGTTAACTTCTGCTTCAGGAGCAATGTGGCAGACACCATTTCGAAGAACACGGAGTTTGTCGATTTCGTCATACATCCAACGGTGTCTGTTCCAAAGTTCAGCACCCACGGAATCCGAATACAAGACACAATAAAAGAGAATAGAGTTATCAAATTGTGATGAGTCCCCCTTGACAACAGTTTTTAGAGCTTCTCTGTTTCGCTGCCGATTTAAAACGGACTCTTTCAAGAAGAACTGCCTTCCATCAAACGTCGTATCGCGCAATGTTGACCCAGAAAGCCTTCGCCATACTTTTTTGAACAGTTTTCTCAAAGCTGCCGAAAAGATCGTCATGACAATATAAATCGTACGAAAATAGTTTAGCTGTTCCTTTGAATATGGCATTACGACTCACATATGTAGCGGAAACACGTTTAAGATTGAACCAACTATAAAGAACTTTTTGGTGGCCTCTTACAAAGAACATACGCGGAGCCCGGAAATATGCTTGTTTTCCATACAGCGCAAAATATGTTCCAAAATGCAAATTTGGCTATGAATTGGTGATTCGCCAAAGTTTCTAATTACAGTTTGCGGTTTTCATTATCTCAGTATTGCCAGTGAAACACACAAGAAAGCTGTTTGTCAAATCATTCATGGTTTTGACAAAAACATCAAATCAAACGAGTGGTCTCCTAATCCAGTATTCTGAAAATACATGTAAGATGCCGTGACTGTGTCTTGCTTGTTCCTGTTAACACTATCAATTTCTCGGAAATGAACATCGCAGATATATCTACTTTGTTTTATTTATTTCCATATCTTATTTTCATAAATAAACTCTCATTTTGTCGCAGAGTCCATTAACATAAGTCCCAAATGAGAGCTACAATCGGTATTACTTTGACAATTTCGGTTATTGGGGACCGTATATTTGTAATTCCAGATATTTTTAAAAAACGTAAACCAAACAATACAGGGAAGTCACGTGTTAGTTTCATCGTTAATAAATATATATTACGCAGATATCAGTTAACGGTCTGATGCCGGCTTGTATCCTGATATAGCGCGGTTTTAGGTCGATTTCTGGCCAGTTACGGCTCTCTTGCTATAGTTAAGCGAAGCGCGTAATTTATCGCGTTATTAGTACCAGGCGTTAAAACCCACGCTGGTAACAAATTATAGGTCATAAAAATTTACTGATCGAATGCGCGACTGAGAAGGAAAAAGAGATCAAGAGAGCAACAGGCAGGTTATCATGTTCATCAACATTGAAAAGATAACGTGGGTTCCCTGTGCAGGCGACATCGATTTCTCCGGTACTTTGGTCACTGACTACCGTCAAAGTAACACAGCAGGAAACTTGCATCTAGATTTTAAACTCAAAAGTGATTCGGTTGTCACGTCATTAGACATAAAATCCTGAGGGAAATTACTAATTATATGGACAAACTGAGCCATCCGTCTTCTGTTATAAGCCAGAGGTTTATCCGCTTGACCAAGTTATACAACGGGATCCGGCTATTTGTTCGAAAGAGGGTTCACTTTAATAAACCCAGGGGTTGCCGGCCAACGTTCAAGCCGCAGAAAAAGTATTATCCGGCTGTAGGTAAAATGACTGACGTTTTACATGCATATATATGAATGGCTAACAGTTGTTCAACTTTTGGAAAAAGCCGAACCTGACAGGAAACTTCTCATTTTCTGAAAGCTACGAAGACAAAATTTGGTTTGGTCAAAGCCCGTCCAATTCGGGTTCGATTTACCAAAAGATTCTAAAAAACCTTTCATTCCCGTGGGTCGTCATTCTATAAAGATAATAATATTAATCGATTGAATCGGTTTCAGATATTTGTGCTGGCACGTAACAGGATTTAAGGGAAAAAGAACAACAGCCTGTCTTAAAGGTCCCAAGCTTTCTTGACGTTTGTTACTAATCGATGCTATACGAATGAATATCTGACAGTCTTTAAGCCTTAAGCAGAGAATGGACGACAGCCTTCACGTTCAGACTCTTCAGGTCCCTGTACGTCTGGCCTGTGCCCACGAACACGATGGGTTGGCCAGTGACGTACGTCATAGAGATGGCCGCACCCACCTGCAATCAAAACCAAATAGTCCAGTTTCAATTTCGTAGTTGCCGCTGATTACAATGACTACAGACTCTTTTAGAGTGTAAGCCTCAATTTCATGTTAAGATTTCATAAATACCATTCCAGAATGGTCTATTCAGGTCTGTGTATTGTTGGAGGTTCGGATCTCGCTGGTATTTAAGTATATTCAACACCAAGTGGAAGCTAACACTGTAAAAATTAGTCTAAAGTTATTTTGAACTGGAAATACGAAACTAAATTATTGAGAAAATTGGCGCCATTTGGAAACAAATGTATAGGGGTGTGTGTGTGTGTGTATGTGTGACGGGTCTGTCAATCTGTCCGCTTTTCAGCCTGCATCAGTTTATTAGTCCGTGTCTAAACCACAAAATAATGACTCGGTTCTTGTAGTTCTGTTAAAAAACTTACAATCAACTACCCTGACGCTCTGCGTTTATTGATGTTTTTATAATGTTGGTGATTCAAATAGATCTTGGTTAGTTTTCAGCCCTTGGGGGACGATCTTTCCTCTCTCTCGACGACATAACTCAGTTTGGAGATTTTCAGCTCAGTGATCATGAAAAAAACCGTATGCGCATAGGATCACAGAAGTTGATCTCAAGTCTTTAACACGTGTCCCACAAAAGTAGATTTACATAACCAGGAAAATCTTGGCTTTTCAATTCATGAGCTGCCGAAAAACCCAAAATGACCATTCGTTTTGATAGTCTTGAAGAGTAGAAATGATTGGTGATATTCGTTCTAGCTTTTGAACCAGTTGACGAAAATCCATAAAATGAACATCTATTTTGTTTGTTTTGAAGAGCAAAAATAATTGGTGCTATTCGTTTTAACTTTGAACCCGTTGACGAAAACCTTGAACCATAAAACTGACCATTCGTTTTACTTGGCTTAAACATTAATAATGTTTGGTGTTAAAAATTCAATAGCTGTTTTGAAAACTGTTTGAAACTGTCTTAAGGACCCGAGTTAACTTAGTGTCTCAATCTTGAGTCACATGCGTAAATTATGCATTTGACAAACGCGAGCCACCAACCTTGTCGTCAATAGTATCGAACTTGGTCAAGACGATGCCGTCGATGAGTCGTGGATTGTCTTGGCACGAGTAGTCCGCCAGAGCCTGGTTAAACTTCTTCAGTTGATCCACTGCCTCGTTTCCAACCAACGCCTCGCCCACAAACAACACCAGGTCTGGAGAGTTGAACTTGATCAGCTGAAAGAAGAGTGGGGGTTGATCAATAGATGATGATGATGATGTCATGAACTCGCTAGTCAAAATATTTTAATCCGCTACTTACCTTGGACAGAGCTCGCATCAGCGGTTCATTATCCTGCATGCGGCCAGCGGTATCAACCAACACCACATCAACGCGCTGTTCACGTGCTGCAGAAAAAAAAGAAGCCAATTAAAACTGTACAAACTGCTACAATGCTGCTGAAATAACGGGAAACAATGACGTTAGGAAATGCATTGTCGTAATCACACTAAAAATAGTTATTGCGTATTGCTCTGTCATGCAAAATTGGCATTTAAAGCATTGCTCCCTGGGAATGATTGGGTACACAGACGGCTCCGGTCCTCTTTTAATTTCATTTCTGTTGACGACTTCAAATTATTTAACAACGTTTAAAACTTGCATAGTAGTATACCCCAACTGGAGATAGAGGAATGTTTGGCATTCACATAGAGGTAAAGATAGACCACCTACCGAAATTGATAGCATCCATTGCGATAGCTGCAGCATCTTTGCCGTATCCCTTCTCATATAGCAAGACAGAGGGCGGGCCATTCCCCTCAGGGGGAGGGTGGAGTGCATTAAGGTGACGCGTGTGTGTCCTCAGTTGCTCCACTGCACCAGCACGGAATGTGTCGCAGGCAGCAATCATGACGCGGAAGCCATTATCCAGCAGCCAAAAGCAAATCTGTAGAGGTAAACAATTCAGGGTTAATAACAATAACACACATGGCATTTATAGTGCGCATTTTCATAAAATGCTCAATGTGCGTAACAATAAAAGGAGTCAACTAAAAGCAAAGTTAAAAATGTGGGTTTTGAGTCTAGATTTAAAAAAAGAAAGGTTTTCTGTGTATCGGATGTCAGCTGGGAGATCGTTCTATAAAGTAGGTGCGGGAAACACGAATGAACGGTCAGTAAGAGTTTTCTTCGACTTTATACGGGGAACGGAAAAGAGGATGCCATGGTTAAAGCTGCGAAGGTTGTACAGTAACGGCTTGGTAGGGCGATGGAGATTAGATCAGACAGGAAGGGAGTTTGGTGAAGAACTTTAAATGTGAGGTTTATACTGAAGATGCATTTTATAAACGAGTTTATTAAAGAACTCCTCAGAAATTAGAAAATATGTAAACATTGTGAGCAAAGATAACCAATGGTTTACCTTTGCTAGATTGGTGGATTTTCCAACGCCATTGACGCCGCAGAATGTAACGACATAGGGGCGGCCTTTGCGCTTGGATTCCATGACGTCACGGAGAATGTCAACACGGCGATTGGGTGAAAGGATCTGGATTAGAGCGTCTTCCACGCTGGCCTTGACAGTGGATGTTATTCCTAGAAAATGATTGACACTAGTTATGAATATTGAAGGCAATTACACGCTTCAATTATAAGAACAATCGTTATTAGAACATTGAGCCTCAAATTTGTGTTAAGGGACCGTTCATTATTTA
>JAOEHT020397688.1:0-17481 GCA_025448195.2 Parazoanthus atlanticus | reverse complement strand
TTGCGCGCAGGCAGCAGGCCAGCTAGTTTATGCTGGCCATCGCTCTCTACAATTTGTTTGAACAGAGTTCTACATAGCTCCTCACATCTATTATATGGAAGAGTGTTTTTAAACCCACATCTTCTAGGGCCTTGCTATACAAAACCTCTGGGAATAGAATCCTTAAGACTCTTTTTTGATATAATATTATTGCGATAAACATTGATTTCATTTATAAATATACCATATACTGGAAGCATTATAATTCTAAAATTTGCTGAAAGTGTCAATATGGCTTTGTTCAGTTAGTCTTCATATTATAGGAGAGTTCCTAGCGCTGTAGGATTTAACTACTTATTAAAAATTTTACTTCAAAAGTTTTTGTCTTTCCTGTCACTAAGCTATACTTGTATTAAGTACAATTAATGTAGAACAAGCATGGTACTCTCTTGAATTAAAGTGTGTGCCAATCGGATCTTACTAATTGGTACCCACTTGGCACTGGTCTTTGCTTCTAATGAAACCCAATCATGGGTTTCATTTTAAGGATTATTGGCACATTAAAATATAGTAATGTTGCATTTCTATTGAGTGGTCATGAACTACTGTCAGTGGTGGCAGATACAGGATTTTTGAAAAGGAGTGGCTGCAGATACATAATTATACTGAATGACTACCAGACAGTACATGTACAAATTTTAATCATATGACTCTATCCAATGACCTCAGAGCATCCTTAGGGCTAGTTTACATGTATATATATTTTCATTTATTATTTAATTTGTTGTTTGACTGCCCAAAGAGGGGGGTGGCTAGCCATCCAACCTACCGCCTCGTAAATCTAATTTCCCTTCAATGGCTCACTTTACATATTAATTATATATATGTTATTTTAAAATAACTAGCATTATTGTTTCTTATTAAGTTTTTTTGTCTTTAAATTTGTTATTTGTTGGTTCTTTAGAATATACATTTCGTTTGTGTGATTGTATTGACTGAGTGGGTAAATAAATAGAGAAAAAGCCCATTCATTTGCTTACGGACAGTGAATTAGACTCTTGAATTACAGTAGTGCCACTAATTGTGCAGCAGGACATATGCACTAATTTTGACACTGAAAGTTCTGTTTTCAGGAATTTATGATTGTTTTGCATTTATTATGATACAAGTCACTGTTTAAATATACCTGAGCTGGTCAGGATCTGATTTCTGAATGACCCCCTCCCCCCACCTGCTCTATTAGGTCTGCAACTGAATTCCTCCAATAATTACAAATTATTACAGGTATTTTAGGGTATTTTTCAGAATTTTCCTATTTGCACACTCCGACAACCAATCAACTGAAAGGACCCTGTGAGTGAATGTAAACTAATTTATATACATGTAGTTACAGTCACGTGAATATGAAGTATTTGTGATGTTTGTATCTTGTTTTCATTTTCAGATTGCTTGGCACAGCAACCGTGTCTCTCAAAGATCTTGTCAAGACAAGCAGCCATACTCTGCAGGCAAATGTCAACCTACTGGATGGCAACAACCGTATGACTCAGGTACATTGTATTATTTGAAGAGTTAGGTGCAAAAATGACCTAGGTGATGATTTCGAACCATCCTCCGCACAACCTCAAAATTTGCCGCTTTCGTGCATTGCGATAGTGGCATTGGACTCAGATTATATAGCTAGTCTTGTAATCCAAGGTGAGTTTCCTCCAAAACATTACCAAATGACTTTGCTTTTGACAGCCAAAGCACCTCATTCCAAATGGTAAGAAAAGCTTATATCTCCACAAGGAGTAAAAACACTTCTCCATCACTTCCTGGACTTATTAGAGGGAAAAAAGTGAGCAGAAAACCTATTTGCTAAGTAAGATTAGCAGAGTTCTCCCGAAGGGCCGGCGACCGGTGATTTTCTCCGTATAGTCGACTTGATCTCGCCAGCTACAAGTTTTCGTAGATCGTAGAATTCAAAATTTTCCGGGGGCATGCCCCCAGACCACCTAGAAGCTCGCGACTTCGGCACTCGTTCTCCCCCTACTTTATCTTTGTCTCCCCTTAAAAAACTATGTCTCGTTTGGGAGAACCTTGGATTAGCCTAGGAGATAGTGTAGCTATAAAAAATCCAGATATTTCCCAATATTTTGAAAAGTCGCCTGAAATTGTCATTTAATAGGCTAATTTTGCACTGGTCAACCTCTTCATTGAATGATAACTTGTTCAGTTGCAACTTCTTCATGATCCACATGATATTAGGTCATGGATTTCAAATACTGTAGGTAATGGAAAGTTATGAAAAAATTGTGTCAATTTACACTGAATATAGATTTTACATTATTTTGTGTTTACCAACACTAAATATACAATCACATGTATTGATTGATAAAATGGCCATCTTCCAGGCAGACAGAGGTTAAAGTCGTTAAAATTGGCCTAGATAAAATAATATTTAATGCTATCTGAAGCATATTGTTTGTTGTGCAGGCCAAGCTGTCCTTGCGCATGGAGTACATACCACCCAAGACTGCCAAGGGAGATGGAGGAGGCGGTGACACAGAAGGAGCCTATGATGCTACAGACATGGGAGACCTTGAGGCTGAACCTGATGAGGGGGATGAGGAGGAGGGTGGAGGAGCTGTGGGTGTAGCTGGACCTGATGGAACTATTAGGTGAGTACTGCTGGTCTTGATAGAACAGTAAAGTAGGGTGAGTACCATGGGTGTAGCAGACCCTAATGGAACTGCAGGTACTGTGAAGTTGTGTGTGGACATTGCTGGGCCTGTTGGTACTACAAGGTGAGAACTGATAGACAGTGGGTGTGGCTGGTCTTGATAGAACAGTAAGGAAGGATGAGTACTGTTGGTATGGACCTTTAGGTACTGTGAATATATGGGCATGGCTGGCTCTGATGGAACTGTAAGGTGAGAACTGACAGACGGTGGGTGTGGCTGGTCTTGATAGAACAGTAAAGGTTAAGGTAAAGCAACTTTCTTTAATGAGGGTAACACGTGTCAGTAATTAACTGATAAACTTGTGGCCCTCTGTGCGCACTCTACCCCCCCTTCCTCTGCCAGTGCTCCATTTTACGGGTTTTTAAGCTAAAGCTACACGGATCAGAAGAAAGTTGAAGCAGACGTTTGAGTCACCGAGGATCGAACTGGTGACCTTCAGCTCTGCAGGCCATGCACTAACCAATTGAGCTACACCTGTAAGGTAGAATAGGTATTGTGGGTGTAGCAGATCCTAATGAAACTTGAGGTACTGTGGATATGGGCGTGGCTGTCCCTGGTGGAACTATAAGGTGAGTACTGATGATGGGTGTGGCTGGTCTTGATAGAATAGTAAGGTAAGATGAGTACCATGGGTGTGGCAGATCTCAATGGAACTGCAGGTACTGTGGATTTGGGCATGGCTGGCTCTGTCTGATGAAACTGTAGGGTGAGTATTGGCAATGTGTGCAGCTTCTCATGATAGAACTGTAAGCTATGATGAGTACCGTGGGTGTAGTACGTGGACCCTAATGGAACTGCAGGTACTGTGAATGTGGGCGTGGTTGGGCCAGATGGAACTATCAGATGAATACTGATTATGGGTGCAGCTGCTCTTGATAGAACAGTAAGGTATGATGAGTATGGTGGGTGCAGTTTGTGGACCCTAATGGAATTGTAGATACTGTGAGGGTGAATGTGGACATGGCTGGGCCTGATGGAATTGTTTTGTTTTGATGGACTTGTTTTGTTTTGACGGACCTTTACCTTTCCGACGTAGAGTACCAATCGTTTTTATTGTGCACATGCACCCAAGAAAATGGTCCTTTTTATTTAACTCACACAAACTTCCCCATAGTTTAACCCACTCGAAACTTCACATACCACACAAACAACGACCCCTGCTAGTACACACACACATGCCCTTTTTATCATGTCCCCAGCTAGTACACGCACACACACCCCTTTTATCAAAGCAAACAACAAGGTGCCAAGATTTTAAACAGTAACACTCGGTAAATATCACTAGACACATCTAAATGAAACCATAGTCATATCTGACTATTTCTTAATTTTAATTTCACCACAGCAAGCATGCAAAAATGCACACACTAAGCATATTGTACATCACCTAAAATCAAAGCAAGCACCATGTCTAACAAGAAAAGATCTGAGGGATTGTGGTCCAATTAAGTGCAATTAACCAAATCAAGCAATGGTGAGTACTGACAATGGGTGTGGCTGCTCTTGATGAAATAGTGAGGTAAGATGAGTACCATGGGTGTAGCAGATCCTAACAAACTGCAGGTACTGTAAATGTGTGTGTGGACATGGCTGGGCCTGATGGAACTATAGTGTTGAACTATAGTGGTACGTTGGGTGTGGCTGGTCTTGATAGAACAGTAAGATAGGATGAGTACCATGGGTGTAGAAGACCCTAATGGAACTGCGGGTACTTTGAAAGTGAGTGTACAGTGGATATTGCTGGTTGTGATGGAACTGTAAGGTGAGAACTGACTGAAAGTGGGTGTGGCTGGTCTTCATAGAACAGTAAGGTACTGTAGGGTGAGTACTGTGGGTGTAGCAGATCCTAATGGAACTACAGGTACTGTGAACATGGCATGGAACTATAAGGCCAGTACTGATGATGGAAGCATCTGGTCTTAATGGAACACTGCAGTATGATGAGTACCATGGGTGTAGCAGATCCTATTGGAACTGCAGGTACTGTGCAAGTGAGTGTGGACATTACTGGTCCTGATGAAACTAAAAGGGAAGTACAGTACTGTTGATGTGTGATAGATAGGATGAGTACCGTGGGTGTAGCAGGTTGACCCTAATGGAACTGTAGATACTGTCAAGATGAATGTCAAGATGAATGTGGCTGTGGCGGGCCCTGATGGAACTATTAGGTGAGTACTGGTGATGGGTGTGGTTGATCTTGATAGAACAGTGGTGTAGGATGAGTACTGTGGGTGTATCAGGTCCTAACAGAATTGCAGGTACTGCGAATAGTGGGTGTGGCTGGCCTTGGCAGAACTGTAAGGTATGATGAGTACCCTAGGTGTGGCAGGTGGACCCTAATAGAACTTTAGATACTGTGAAAGCAAATGTGGATATTGCTGGGCCTGATGGATCTATAAAGTTAATGCTGACAACTGGTGTGTCTGGTTTTGATAGAACAGTGAGGTAAGATATGTACCATGGGTGTAGCACTGCAGGTCCTAATGGAACGGTAGGTACTGTGAAAGTGAGTGTGGTTATAGCAAGTGGATCTTAATGGAACTGCAAGTACTGTGAATGTGGGTGTGGCTGGCCTTGATGGAAGGAACTACAGGGTGAGTAGTGATGATGGATGTGGCTGGTCTTTATATAACAGTGAGGTAGAATAAGCATGAGCAGAAAGATTTTTTTAATTGCCACAAGGAATTTCAAGAAATATTTTAAATTAACGTAGTTACCTGTTAATCAGCAAGCTCGGGTAAACTTGGATGCTAAATTTAATTTTTTTAGCCTGCATTTCAGTGAAAAGAACTAAAATACTAAATTTATACTGAGGATTAAATCGACTTTTATTTTTGTTCAGGAAAAAGAGAAGACGAAGAAGAAGAAGAGCTAAGTTATCAAATAAACCACAAGATTTCCAGGTATGCGAGATCCTCTGTACTAAAATAATCTATCTTGTAATATTTTATTAACAGAAAACAACCAGTGAAAATCATTCAGTTCATATGCGATTACAGATTAATTTGATCAACTACTGATTATGAAAATAACAGGACTTGACAAATTAATGCATTCTGGAGTACATGCAAAGCTCTAGATGTGTGGCAGGATAGAGGTGAAAGAGGATGGCCAAATGTGATGATCCACAATTATTTTTGCAAATAATTTTTCGAAATCCACATTCTGAATGTTAATGTGCTAAGCCCCTCCATTCTGATTGTTAAAAGCATTAAATCTAAAATGCAGTCCAAAAAATCGACATAATATGAATCCACTACTAACATCACTAGGATCCACGGAAACTATCTTTAAAATCAGTAATACAAACAAATCTTTGGAAAATCTGCCGATCTACAAACCCTTTCCCCCATTCCCCTTATGTATGGAAGCTAATCAAACTGGTCAGGTTGCCATCAACATTGATTGTTTTTAAACTATAAATTAAATAAGTACAATTTTATTGTAATTTTATCTGTAGGTCCGTATCAAGATTATAGAGGGAAGACAGCTGTCTGGAGCTAACATCAACCCAGTTGTTCGAATCATGGTTGCAAATCACGTGAGACAGTCCAAAGTGAAGACTTCCACTAACAAGCCTTTTTTTGACGAGGTAAATGTCTGAGGGTGTAGATAGCATTGCTCATTTATACTTTCCTCAGGACCACTTAAGACCTTAATTTAAGGAGACTGCAATATTTAACTTATGATGGCTTTGCCTAATTTTGCAGTGGTTTCCACTTTTACTCACCACATCAGTGAGCTGACTGATTGAGCTTTAAAATGAATGCAAGAATTTTTGAGATTTTGACTCGTCGTTTAGATACATGTAGGAGCACAAGAACAGTGCACACATGAGACTCTTGAAAAATCTGTGAGATTTGGATGCAAAACATACACAGGAAGTTAAACTCTTTAGTTTCTCTTTTAGAAAACTTTCAGTTTGTTTCTGATTTGTAACCCTACTTGCCTGTGAACTAGGTAAAATTAATGGGGTTTTCTGGGACCAAAGAGATTTTCCGTGTGTTTTACTG
This sequence comes from Parazoanthus atlanticus, assembly GCA_025448195.2. Lineage (NCBI taxonomy): Eukaryota > Metazoa > Cnidaria > Anthozoa > Zoantharia > Parazoanthidae > Parazoanthus > Parazoanthus atlanticus. The sequence continues at coordinate 10,763 of JAOEHT020397688.1, read as the reverse complement.
TGTTTGTGTATATGTTAAAACCAGCCTTATTAAATAATGGACTGAGTAAGGAGTAGACAGGCCAAATGCAAGGAATACAGAAAGGTGCTAACTGCAATATAGTTTAAACCTTTCACCTCATCAATTGGCTAAGACATGAAAATCCATTATAACTTCATTAGCTAGCAAATCTATTTCTCTCTAGCTTACCAGCTCATTCCCTTTTAGTGAAAACTGTTCTGAGTTTTAAGGCAACAAAGATTCCAAGTGGGAAACATGAATGTAGAAAATTCGAAGCCTTCTTGGCTATTGTTTGGAGTCTCAGGATTGGATGAAATCGCGTAGCACAAGAGAAATGTTGCTTAAAATAACGTTTCATTACATTTTATTTCAAACACATGTTGTGCATAGGTTCATGTTTTCTCAGTATCAAAATATAAATATTCTAAAAGTAGAAAAAAGCTAAATGCCACAGAACAATAAAAGGTTGCCTACTTTTTATATGCATTATTACATAATTATAACTAGCAAAACTTTATGTTTTTGCCTGTAATCATCAGAAAGGGTGACTGCAAATCTTCCTACTAAATGAATTTGCTTACTCTTTTGCAGACATTCTTTTACAACTTTCAAATGTCCCCAGCGGAACTTTTTGATGAGATTGTTAGTTTTGAGGTAAGTAATAGAATTACTTGTTTCCTAGAGCTGGTCATGTCAGAGGAAAGATCTTACTCGATAATGTTTCGCTATCCCTTTCTAATCTTTATTGGTCAGCAAGAATCTTCACAGTCAAACTGTTGCGAGCTGTTAAAGTAATGAATGATGACTACCGTATGAACGTGAAGATATCTCAAAATCAATTTATGCCATTTTGAGACGTTGTCACATTGATTGTTGAATGTCAATCTTTGCATGCACATGCCTTTAATTTTTCTCCGAGGTTTGTTGTTTCTTGCACAAACTGATAAAACGTTTTATGCAAGGTGTTGTTGTCGCTTCAATAACATTAGACTTATTGTGTATTTTTATATAGATCGTAATTATGTAAACTTTAATTTAGCAGAGACGTCAAATATCACCCAGTTGGGACTTGGTGGGAGATCTTAATAATTTATCTCATTCTCTTTTGACTTGATCTAGTTCACACGGTTAAATTTTTACTTCAAATTCGTGTTGATGGTCTCTTAAAACATAAATTTTAAAAGACCTACCCTAACATTAACAGGCAACATCGAAACAAATTATCAAAGGTAATATATTTAATTAGTTTCTAAGAATATATTTTAAAGTATTTTTCTCTTTCAGGTATTCAACTCTAGGAAGCTACGTGCAAACTCCATGATTGGGTATTTCAAGGTATGTCACTATTGCTTATTATTGTTTTCGATATTTTTTACTTTTTCTGAATAGTGATATCGTTTTTGATTGTTTTGCTACACCTTTGTATGAAGTTTTCAACACCACATTTCATTTTTAAAGGATTTCCCTTGATATGTAGAAATAGATCTGGAGCTTCAAAATTTTGGATAATTTTATAGCTGTTCTTTGCCGTTTAATATTTTAAGACTTTCTGGTAATGATTTAGGGAAGAAGAGGTGGTTAGGGCTGGTGGGGTGGGGGGGATGTTTTTGGAAGTTTGTTTTGCTGTTGGGTTATAACCCTGCTTTGTCTTCTATCTGAGAAGTGGCACCTGGATAATTCTAAACGAAGATTTGGAACATTCTAACAATTTCCATTTTTTTCAAGTCTTCTTCCAATCCAAATACAAACCACAATTCCACCAACTAAATCTATGGAGTCGTGCCCCCTTGATTTTCAGAATTTCAAAACAAATGTTGGTGAGTTTATGTGCATGTACTGGTGGTTGTATTTTCTTATAGAATAAATGAAACGTTTTTGTCTTTGTTTTGCAGTGTGATGTTGGTTTCTTCTACGATGAACCTTGTAAGTTCAACTTGTTAATGTTTTCTCACTCGTGTGGTTGGTATTCAACATTACTGTTAAGTGTCAGTAGTAACTATTGTTGTTTTTGTATATTTACACCAATAGCACATGCAGTGCTGAGAAAGTGGGTGCTTCTTACTGACCCTGATGACAAGATGGCGGGAGTCAAGGTAACAAACAGCTGCATCATTAGAACTGGTTATTTGGAACTAAACATTTGACATTAGTAGATAAATTAAAAGTCTATGTCCTGCATGTCTGTATATACCTATCCGTAGATATATATACATATTTTATTGCATTTGTTCTGATGATATATATTAATGCTAACAAATTTATTTCAAAACATGTTTTCCTTTTTCACCGGGTGATGTTGCCTGTATTTTCTGTTGTTGTTTCAGTTTAGTTTGTAAATGTTTTGGATATAAATTTGATTCAAATTTACCTTTGAATCATTAATTGTACTTAGTTAGACGTTTTACAAGAATGAAATACTGTAAGATGTAGCTTCAGTTTTCGGATAGCAGGGCCTTAGCCAGACTTCAGATTTGGAGGAGGCAAAACGAGAAATTTAGAAATGAACAAAGTTTTTTTCAATTGTAATTTTAAAATAGTCAAAAATAATTTTCTTCCGGTTCACAATTTAGGGGAGGCATTTGCCTCCTCTGCCTCATAGCTGGCTACGGCCCTGGATAGTGCTCTGGCCTTGTTTACAGTGAGTATGAAGTTCTGATATGCAACTGTTGGGGCTGAGGGCCTGGGTTGGTTAATTTGTCATCTATAATTAATAAGTTGTCACACGGGTGGCAGGCTGTAGCGACCACCATCTCAGTTGAGAGTTGGAGATCTTGGATGCATCGGGTTCCCTTCACACCTCTTTCAAATCATCTTGACTCAACTAACGGTGTCTTGGTTTCCTCACTTTGTATGGTGTGGTGCGGTCTTTCACCGTGATTGTGGCGTAATGCTAGATGTGATTCACTCTTGTGAACAGTTCAACTCAGTAGAATTAATTACAAAACCTACGATGAGGTCGCAGATCAAACACTGAGAACAGAATTGGAAAATGATGCACTGCAGAGTTTTCCTAACTTTACTTCGAGGTTTTATGTGTGGAAGATTGCTGATGATAAGTTTTTGGGAAGAGATCTGAACATCAGCTTGTCAAAGAATAGTGAAAGGATTAGGAAAATGTAACCCTTATCCCACTTAGTATAGTCATATTATGTTATCGTTAGTTCAAAATTTAATACAGTATACTTATAACTATGTAATTGTTACAAGTATACATATATGCAGTACCCTTTGTTTTTAATTTCTATTTAAATATATTGTTGCATCTTTACGTGCATAAGTATGACTGTGCACCCTACGGTACACAATGTACCGTAGGGTGTATAGAATGTTTTTAATACGTACAGGAAATTCTTGTTATGATTAACTTAAGTTGCATCATTTTGACAGGATGAATTTGATGCTGTGAGTACATGCAACTGTCTTAACTACTGCACTGACCTTCGTAGTTATTGTGTCACCATTATTAAGTTATTATTTATTGTACACATCGCAAATACTATATATTACAAGCTTTATACATTATATTTTCCATAGATATTTAACTTGATATGTAAAATGCCTTTGATGGGAAGGGATGCAATTGTAAGTTCTGTTGCTCTTTTTAAGCACACATTGTAACATTTTTGTTGATACGATGACCTGTTAATTACAGATAGTTTTTATTTTAAATGTATTACAGTTTTGTTGGTAACTGTATATGAGAAAAATATTCCTGTTGCCTGTATATATTTCTCTTTTCTGAATCTTTCTGACTGGGAATGGCAACGGAATATACTCGGAAGGCCTTGTTTGGTCATTTTGTGGGACTATGTTCATCATCACGAGCTTTTAAGTCCTTTAAGGCCTTTTAATTAAATTTACTGAAACTTGGTTAATTGCAGTATTACAATATTATTTTATAGCACGTAGATTTTGATTGAAATGCTGTAATTGATAAAATGTATGCTATATAGATATCAAGGCATAAATTAATTTTTACTCGGGAATATATGTAGTAACATGCAAAGTATATATATATATATACATGTAATTTACATTAATATGCTTTAGAACATAGCTGGCAATTTTTGCGCGTTTTTCGTACATGACGCGAGCATGCAATCTACGTGTATAACTCGATAGACGCAGGCCCGTGCATCTATATCGCAACACACGCAAGTAAATCTTGGAAGATAGAACCAAGAAATAGGTTTCAAAGGAGTTGTTAAATGGAAAACGAACTAACTGAAGGCGACGACCAAGAAATGGAAGAGGAGCGTCCGAATTTTGCTAAGGAAATGAATTACGAAAACAACCCGGTCGATGAACAGCGGTTCGCAAAGAACGCTTTTTTGCTTACTGAATGAAGTGGTTATGTGCTTTAGCTGTGCATCTATCGAGTTGGTACACATCAATACTTTTCTTAGTCTTGGAAACAGAGCTTTGTGTTTAGATTATAGGGATATTTTGTCAGATTATAAGAAATGTTCACTGCTCTCAAGATTGTATTTATGTTAGTGTGAAACTGTTGGTGATAAGTCATTCAGGCGTTTATTAATTGAGAACTACGGTAGTTTAAAAATGTTTTGGCTGTACATGTCTTGAAGGTGAACAGCACGTAAATAAGTTATATTCTGTCACTGCAGCCCAAGCAACATCTGAATGTTTGCAGTTTGGACCGAAAATACATAATTGTTCCAATGGTTTCTTTAATCAGTAACATCAGCTAGGGCCATTTGAGAAAATGAACGACTAAGACAAATTTCAGCATTTCAACAATTTTTGTGTCCAATTTAGTAAATGTATTGGGTTGCTTACAGGTGTGTATTTTAGACAATCATGTGGTGTTCTTAGAACTCAGATGTTGTCTTGGAACGTACACGTATATTAGCTCTGTACAGCTGAAATTGTAGAAATTTACACTTTATCTTTCTGCAAAATGAAACCTGTAAATGTTGGTTTTAGGCTTCATTCAAATAACTTGTTTACCAGAAGTAAAAGTTTCTCTGCTACAGTCTTGAACCTCAAAAGTTGTATTTATCGTTCACAATCTTGACTCTAACTTCGGACAGTAAGAGTGTTTCTGCTCTTCAAGATAGCTTCTTTAATAATTAAATCTTTGAGTTTGAACGAGCAGACCGCGAACATGACAAGGAACAACTTCAAAACTTGCCCAATTCAGCTTGCTGCTTTGTTCTTTTCATCTCTCTCTCCACTGGCCCAGTCAACCCTGTGATGCAATAATTTTTGGGGAGAATGACTTTTGCCATTTTTGGAGAGCGTAATTTGACTTAGGGTGATCTTAGTTTACAACCTTCCTTAGTATTTGATGCACTAGTTGGCAACACTTATGAATTAAAATTCTTGTTGATACTATTGAAACAGAGAACATATCCTCAGTTAACGGATTTAAAAGGTGCCATGTACACAGCACGTTAACAGGGTTGTTATGGAGACAGGTTGCAAGGTTTTGGTTTTTTTTGGACGAAAAATCAGAATTTCTAAAGGTTACCACTTGCTCGATGCTAAAATGATCTTAGTTCCGACTTTAATATCGCTCAGTTGACTAGCATAAACATGAAAATGTAGTAGAACAGACTGATGTCCCATTATAAGCAATTACCACCAGTATGGAGAATAATTCCGTTGTACAGTTTAAGATTGGAGAAGGTGCACTGTAATCACAGAAACTGAGAAAGAGAGTCGGGGGTTGCAAAGTAACGTTGAGTTTGTCTTTATATTTCTTGATGGAAACTATAGATTGTTTGACCGTGGTGTTTTCTTTGTAAATTGCGCCCCTTTGTAATTGTAGTTTAGTACTTTCGTGTATTCCGGCACCTTGGGCTTGCCTTCGTAAGAACCCTGTTTTATTTAGAAGTTGTTTAGTTACAAGTTGAAAGAGGCACTGTCTGACTTACATGCAAGTACAGAAAATAAATAACGGTATGCAACGCAATTTGAATATTCAAACAAATTAGAAGACAGTCATATTAAGAGGTTTTGGACTAATTTTTAGCATGAAACAGATTGAAACAAAAGGTACTTAATCAGGTTTTATAGGGTCAACTTCACTTGAGTGTTGACCACACCCACTTCGTCAGAGGGTTGCGTGTGAAGTAAGCCAGTCAGAGAAGAAAGATATTTGCTGTTTTCTTTGCAATTCAGTGGTCGCGGAAGGAGGCAACGTGGATGACAATGTTCCATTGGTCAGAAATTGCCTTGTCTCACTGCTATAACGACGAAAGACGAAGGACTTGTTAACACTCAAGTGAACATGACAGTAGTTTTTGTTTTTGACATTAGAATCAGATTTGGATGCACATTTTAAAATCGCAAGAAAACGTTGTAGCAGGTTTCCATTAAAAACATGACATGTAAACTCTGCTAGCTCTATTTTTAAGTTTCGTTGATTTACAGGATTATTCAAACTAGATGTCGAACTAGTGATAGTTTCAGACTTTGAAATAGATTTACAAATAGTTTGAATGGTCCTGACTATGCCCCTTTCACAGTAGTAAGCTGATTCACTTATATTATACGGACTTGGTAAGTCTTGTGATACTGAGATTTGATTACAAAATTGGCACCAGACATTTCATACTCCATTGAGGCACTGTAAGTACTTTTCTGATCATTGCATTCACTATGCTGTACGACATCCCATAGACACTTCTGTTTCAATGTTGTGATGTGTTTTGTGTTTATTTGTGGTTTCTTCAATTTTATGTTTTGCATGGTATGTTTGTTGTTGCATAAGTAAATGTGTCAACTGGTATTGCTGCTTCTTCATCATCATCATCATCATCATCATCATCATCATCATACATTGTCATTCCATTATCAACATGATCCTCTCCATCATTCTCAACATCATTGCCAACATTGATACTATTGTCATTATGCAATCACAATTACCAGGTATTGGATTTACATTGTATTGGTGCCATTAGGATTAAAACTGATTCTTACCTAATACTACTGCTTACTTCTAAGGCTAATGTTTAATTTATGTAAATTAATTTAGAGTGCAAGCATCTAATGAGATTGGCCCGTTAAGAGTAGCAATGGACAACTGACGTTTGCAACGCAGTTTTTGCGTGAGATATATGAAACTGGATACAAATTTAGCACTTAATACAGCTTAATATGCTTTGCAAGGTCAGCAAATCTACTCCGAGTAATATCTTAACTAATTAGTTGCCTTTAGATCTTGAGTTGTAATACAACCACACAAGCTAAAATAACTCGCTAACTACTGTTGGGCCGCATTTGATGTTATTTTAGGGTGTGAAAGGTTTGATTTTCTTAAATTGCGAGGCCTGAGTACAACAATTAATAGAAATGAGATAAACAGCACACGATGTTGTTTTAGTGTCTAATCGGATTGATTTTAACCTGAGTAGTATATCTATCTATTACTTGATCACAACTCTTGCCCTTCTATATCTTCAAACATCAAAGTATTCAAATTTGTATATTTTTTGGTGTAGTTTATTTGTATCAATTCTCCTTCTCTTACATATTTTTACAATGCAAGTTTGCCATATACCTATGTTACGTAATTGCAATTGTATTTTTTTAAAACTGTAATCCATTCAAAATTTTTGGAAATTCGCAAAGTTTTAGAAATACTTACCATTAGACACTTATACTCTTCAAGACAAGCAAAATGAATTGTCATTGCTGTAGCTGAACTTTCGACAACTGGTTTAAAGGTTAGGACATATTTGTAAAGTTTTTTTTTTAATTACTTGGTGTTTGCGGAGGTGTCGTGGCAGGACAAGAGTTAATTTAGAGCAGTACCAAAGCACTGACTCACCAATAACTAGTAACTCATTCTAATATTATGTCAGGCATCTAATGTAGTTGTACGTTTGCAGTAAGAACGCAAGAGCGAACTCCTAACAGTATATGTCATACGTGTGTCAATATGCAAACTGTAGTTAATATCAAACCGAAGCACTGGCTCACCAGTAACTGGTAACTCATTCTAATATTACGCCAGGTATCTAATATTGTACCTTTGCAGAAATAAAGCAAGATCAATCGAGATCAATCTCCGAACAGTGGATGTTGTTCATGTGTCAGTATGCAAACTGCAGTTAACATCAAGTCGAAGTGTTGATTCACCTATAACCAGTAACTGACTCTAATATTTTGTCAAGTGTCTAATGTTCTACGTTTGCAGTAACAGAAGAAGATCAAGCAAGATCAATCTCCGAACAGTGGATGTCGTACGCGTGTCGATACACAAACTGCAGTTAATATTAGCTCACCTATAGATAGTAACTCTCTCTAATATTATACCAGTTATCTAATGTTGTAATTCTCACAGTAAGACAACAGAGCAATCTCCAAACACTGGATGTCATACGTGCATTGACGTGCAACTGCAGTTGAGATCGAACCTTCATTCCTGTACTGACCAGCTGTGTGTTGTAGGATGACGATGAAAGTGGTGGCAGTGGAGGAAAGTCCAGAGGAATGACAGGCCGGGGTTTGGGAGGAATTCCAGCAGTAATTATCATGTTTTTACTTTATTTTCTTCAGAAATTGGAATATTGGTTTTGGAAAGAGGATAAATCTAATATGCAACCACGAGCTAAAGGAAAAATATTTGTTATGTACAGTCAATGGAGTTGACAATGAGGAATAACTTAAACAATCGTTAACTAATGGATAAAGGGTGTTATTTTGTACAGTGAATGGGTCGAAGTGACACGAGGACCGTAGTCACAGGATCTTTAGTTTTCAAGATAGTGTCAAAATTTGGTTCGCAGTATTTGAAATTTATTTCAACACGTTAAAGATAGCGGGTAAGTTTACAGTTGTTTCGGTAGCCCTTGGAAATTGCCGTTCCAAAACGTTCAGAAAAAGACCCAAAATAACTGCAAATTAAGTCCTTTCCCAGTCCAGGGTGGCACAGGTCATGGAATTTATGATCCATCAGTCATAGAAAAGTCATGGAATTTCTGCAATGATGTTATGGTTACGGTTAAGGTCACTTCCGTCCACACCAATAACAGAATACTTTTAAAGCAGTTAAATGCAAAGTACTGACTAAATGAAGCATTCAACACCGAAAAACATTAACATGTCTAATTATTTTCAAATATAAAAAATAAATATGTTCTTAAATCACTTTCTGAAAAAAGATTGGAATTTTCAATACTTTCCATTTCGCCTGTTCCTTAACAAAATACTTCATATGAAGTTCTATCCAAACGTCTGTTTTTAACTCATGTTTATCAAATTAAGTAAACGTAGTAAATTAACTCAAGAACTTAATTTGAAACCTATTAAATAGGGAATTATACAAACTTGAATCCTGTTATTGCTATTTTATTGAGATATTTTAGGTTCCAGCTTTAATTCGATAATGCCGCTTATCATGTTCTTTATTAACACTTTGGGACTTAAAAGTATTGGCCAGTAAGATAATTTTCTTTCTTTGCACTGCAAAATATGAAATAATATAAAATATTCTTTTCACGCCACATTATGCACGTATACTAAAAGTATAAAAAAAAGTTGACATAGAGTCCATGTTACATAGATTCTGTAACAATTTTCAGAACTTTTTAAGTATTACTCTGTGCTATAACAATAATCACGCTTGTACAGTAGATGGTGTGAGATCAGGTTTACAGCAGCACTGTTTGATTGTTCACAAATTGAAAGACCAGTTCAAGTAGTATCTTCCCTGATGAGCAGTTTGAAGCCTTGAAAAGAAGGACAAGAGGTACCGTAACTAAGACAGTATTGCTTGCGTTACAGGTACAGGTACCAATAAAAATATAACATAAATGTAATGTCGTTTCATCTTTTAACTCTTTAACGAGATACTAGCATGTTTTGATCTTTATGATCATCATCAGAGAGGTTAACTCTAAAATGCCTGGATGCAACCAAAGTACTATTTACATCTCCGAGAGGACAGACTTGGTTTGAAATTGCTAAACTTGTCTTGGGTTTGTCTCATTTTTGTTCCTCTGCCAATGTTGTTGCCTCGGTCGCTCAGTTGGTTAGAGCGCCTGACATGTGATCGGGGTCTTGTGGTTTCGATTCTCACACTGTGCAGTTTGGTATTTTCTTGGTTTCTCTTACTTGGCTCTAGTTGCATCCCAAGCGTTTTCGTTAATCCCTCGTTGATGATCATATGTAACACTTAGGCCATAATTTTGTATTTACCCAGCCGTAGTTAACGTAATCATGAATATGATTCAGCAGTTATTGAATAACATAAATTAGAATACTTTGCTTATTTGGGCAACTTCAAAGGCCTGCAATAATACAATACATTAATTTTTTTAGTTGAACAATGCATGCTTTTGAAAACATGATTTTTTGTAAATTGACTTTAATACTGATCATTGTAGTGTGGCTTTTGTGCATTTATAATAAAAAGGCAATAAACAATATCTTTTTAAAACCCTATTTACGTGTGCATTTGCCAAGATTGTAGGTTGAATGAAAATATAACTACTGACTTTTTTGTAGCTAAGCGATTATTGAAATGAAACAGATAAATTAGTTCTTTGCAGTTTGTTGTGCTAATAAATTAAAACTAGATAATTACAGCATGCAACACTCGCGTAGGGCATTGGTTACTGGACCTACTGAAGAAAAAATCGGTAAATGATACATGTCTCAAGATTTGTTCTTTTCTAGTTGAATATAAGCAGTGAAATGAAAAACATATTTTAATGTGCTTCAGCTTGAGCCAAACAGAATTAAACCGAAAGTTTAATCATTGAAACGAATTGTAGTAGGACTTATTGTTA
>JAOEHT020396904.1:3739-17502 GCA_025448195.2 Parazoanthus atlanticus | reverse complement strand
CCCATATCCTCGTTGAACAACTTTGACGATATTTTGTTCCACTAAATGTACACGAATTTAGTTGTTTGAATGCTTGAATGTGATCACCAGGAAAAAGTAACGACATTGATTCAGTTCGAACAGATGAATCGAGAAACTATTCGGGGAAAACGACCAAAATGGCGATTTGCTATTATACTGCTCCCGGCAAACAATTACTGAATCAATCGTCCTCTGCTGGAGTCAGTTACACATCGACAGTATTTGAGCATGAAATAGAGAATTACTGGCTTAGGATAATACGGGACCCTAGATAAAGTTATTATCGAAGGTGTATGTCTAAAGACTGCACTTGCATGCAGACATTTTAAACTGTCAACTGAAGTATGGATGTTTTTGTGCGGACTCATTTTCCGATACCCGGGTCCTAATGATTTGTAAATGAAATCGATTTTTTGTACATGTGAATGTGATGGCGAAAGTTTTGTTGGTGTCTCGCTCTGATAACTACGGGCACAAGAGGGCTTGTCTGCTATATGAGAAACAACTTCGATGTGTTGGATTTCTGCCACTGAGCCGTTCAGCATCATGCATCATAAAAGGTTTTATAACATTCAGGTCAGTTTTTGTTTTCCTTGCAATAATGCGTAGCGCTTATTTCAGTGATTGTACTTTTAGCCGTTCAGAACCGTTTGTAGCTGCATGTATATATTGAAACTGCGGTACAGACAACTATGATGTTGCTGAATTAATAGGCAAATCAGTAGTTAATCATCAGTAGGATACATAAAATGGCTCCATTATAACCTAGACCAATTGCAGACCATTCTAGGAGTAGGAGGGGCCACCCATAGTATTGGTAGCCTCCCAAGCATTCTCAGCGCGCTGCAAAGGAAATTAGGCGGTTGCCTTGGAGGCTATGGTATAAGTGAGGGAAATAGAATTGAGGCCGTTATATGAAAACTTGCGTCTACGCGCAAAAAATAGAAAACACACTGAAAAACAAAATGCAACAAAAAGCGCGCACAACAAAATAATCTTTATACACAATGAAACAAAAGATGTAAGCATAACTACGTACATATATCAGATATAAATAGCATTTAAAAGGATATACTGGATAAGGACTTGCAGTGAAACCGAAGATCGCAGTTCCGATATAGCTTTGAACAGTGAAGTTTACTTTTCAAAATGTGGATATGCGGTGACCAAAGATTGCGAATTTCTAGCTGGAGGTTCGGGAGCATGCTTCCCAAGAAAGTTTTTGAAATTTGCGTTCTGAATTCCCGAATCTCGACGTTTATCCGGTTCCCGCTTGCATGTATTTTTCATCAAATCCTGAAACTTATGGTCAAATTAAAACCAATCTCGATTCCCGAAAAACCCACTGGGAACCTTCTTTGTTGGCCAAGGTTCAGGCCTTTCAAATGTCTTAGTGGTTGGTCACAATACTTGTGGTCGGGGGTGAGAATAAGGCTACTGTATGTGGGGTCTTAGTTGACATACTAAAGTTGCTGCACCAGATGTTGAAAGTTACTATATGATTTTGTTGTTCACTCCTTATATCATGATGACATTGATAAGCTGGGATGATCGGGGTTGTGCTGCCACTAACCCCCTTTTTGGACAGTTCATTTTGAACGCAGCTTTGTGGGCCGGGGTCACAGAGTCCGTTTCGTGGGAGAAAACACGTCCCGTAAGAATTAACCATACATAATAGTTGTCAAGTGGAAAATACCAGGTTGTTATTTCACGGCTAAACAGTCATATCAATTGAAGCAAATGTTGTAGAAAAATATTTGACAACTCTAGTTTGAATTTCTATCTATTCTTGCTGGTAACCAGGCAGGACCAATAAGATAGCCGAGTTTATATATATTTATATATGTAAACTAACGGACTTTTATGAAAAGCGTCATTCCCAGGTATATGATCAATTAGAGTCCGTCGTCCCAATATGAACAAACTTGGCGGCCCACCGCGTCGCTTCCTTCGTTATTCATTTCAATTGCAGATTGTTATGCGTGTCATCTCTCATTATCTCTTTCTCGGTTCTCCCTCCACACTTCCAGGCATCTCTTTCTCATCTGCACTGCTAAAAGTCCTAAAGCGAGGTGAGAGTGGAAGATTGGGGACTTGGTTGGTTGACTTTGTATTGTTATTTTCTTGAACTATATTTTACGATTCACAATACGAAGTGTTCGATCATTTGTATCTCAGTTCAGTTCAAATGGCTGCCCCCCCTATTTGTGAAAATTACGTTTCCTCAGTATTAAAGACATCTCGTCAGGTGTCCAGTATTTAACGGTTGTTTTTGCTTACTTCTAGCATGGATCGGGTCGCTGGCCGTTGGTGTAACGTACCTCGTAGGACCTCTGACCACATCACTGATTGACCGCTGGGGATGCCGGGTAGTCACGAGCATCGGCAGTGTTTTATTTGTTATCTCTTTACTAACAACATCGTTGGTTTACGATATGTCGTGGATGTATTTGACCTATGGGGTTCTGATGGGAATGGCCTCAAGCTGCTTTTACTTTTCAAGTTTTGTATCTCTAACACTGTATTTCAACAAGCGTCTGGCTTTGTCCAGTGGAATCGCAACGTCTGCGGTTGGTTTTGGCACCATGTCAATTAATCTTCTACTCGAGAAATTGTTTGTCTCTTATGGTTGGCGTGTGAGCATGCGTTGGTTAGCAGGAGCCGCTGTGATTATTTTTATCGCCGGCTTAGTTTATGTTCCAATAGATCAAGACGAGAAAACTGTAAAGGACGAGTGGCAAAATGACAAGGGTGGAGCAAAGAAAAGAAGGAGGAGGTACCTTGAAACGTTTATGGCGCTGTTCAAATCAGAACCTCTCCAGAGCAAACATTTTATGGTTTGGTGCGCAGCTTTGGGACTGATCTCTATCGCCTACTACATTCCATATGTCTATCTGGTAAGTACGAGTAAATTAAAGCAGCGGCTGATTACGCAATCATAATAGGTTTTTAGGTTCCAGGTTGTCACAGTTTGAGAAACTACAAGTATCGGGTGTACCCTGGGCGTTGTTGATTTTGATTCGTGCCCCTTTGACTGATATCTGGTTGCACTCACATACGCACATTTGGCGCGCCTTGCGAACTGGATCCTTGAATGAGACTAACATCTGAAGGTCTTTGCACTTGCTTTTAAGTCTAACCTGCTTTAAAGTGTATCGTAATGCAGCTGCTTAGACAAGTTAACACGTAGTAATGGCACTCTAAAACACGTATTTTCTTAATAATTATAATAATAGGAATAATAATAATATACTAATTATATAAATATAATATCGTTGTAATAAATAGTACGTATACGCTATCTGTGCTAATATGCTATCATATATTTTGCTCCATTGCTGTAGTAGTTTCCTTGTTTGAAAGTCACTCAATTCAGTCCCAAACTGCGTTATATATACCCGAGTTTTGAGTAGTTTTTTTTGCCAATGATGTTCGACTAGCTTTCGTCAGTACACAATTCCATCAAACTTTTCACTTAAATTTAGTTTATTTCTTTAAGCTACAGTGCAAAATGTTATCTTATCCTCTCATGTCCTCCATATCCTCATTTCAAGCACTCTGCAAACATTTACTTCCACCGTGTTTCCGGATCTGCCTGCCAAGCTTGAATGAGCACGTGCTTTGCGCAATCACCAGCGACCAAGTGCCAGTTATCAGTCCAAGGAGCGGGTCTAGGTTTCCCTGACCGTGTAATATGAGCGACAGACGAGACAACTGGATCCGACCACTGATCTTTCTTTTGTGCTGAAAAGTTGTCTTCAGAATTAGAAATGATACAGCGAACGTATGGTGACTGAGAAGGGAGTGGAGATGAGTGCGGGCGGTGGTGGGTCCTTTCCGTTTGCCAAATTTACAAGATGGCGGACAGTATCATTTTGGTTGATGGAGGACTGGGTACCACGTTATAAAATTTCTACTTGCATGTGAGCGATTAGGGAAAAGAAACATTTGACCACAGAAAGTTGATGCAAAACTTATTTCTGCTGGAAATACGGAAACTGGAGGCAGTTGCATAACACTTTGCGTTTGCTCCTTAATACGTCTAACGTTTTTGCATAAGATCAGTTCCTTCAACTTTTATGCAACTGGACCGAGCTTATCGTTCATGGGTTACAAAAAGAGCAAAGACAATACATTTAAGTTAATTGACTCAAATATTCTAGTCTAATTAGCAAAGCTAGTCTAAATAGAGTCTCCTATATATAAACTAAACTAAAATTAAACAAGTGAATCTTAGGTGAATGTACATGTATACATGCAGTACTGCAAATACATCCGATCGGCTTGGATAACTGAAATTTGTTGACGGACTTGCACAGTCATAAAAATGACAATTTACCTCCAAGAAGCCTGTTTTCCCCAGTGATTGCAGTCGCAATGATGACGATCGGGCTTCCTGTATCGATACTCGGACACTGAATCTTTTAAGTCGTGTATAAAGGAAACAGCAACCTGGGAATTTGATAAATTTTAATTTTAAAGCTCTCAAACGTTGCAAAAACATTTTAAAAAAAACAGGACGAAAAGTATCAAAATATATATATGCGCAATTATATCTAATCTTACCTGAAGAGGAACTGGCTGAACCACTGCCATCTGCATCGATGTCCTACAAACGATTGCATCGAATGTTTGGTCTCCCTAATCTCTCACATGTATGTTGCTTACAAATTAGAGAGACTGGAAATAGAAAGTTTATAACCTGTTTCCCAGTCTGCCACTCAGCCAAATCATTTCTGTTCGCAATCTTGTAGCTGAATTTAGCGATTCCGATAGGAGGACAGATCGGAATAACTGCGCATGTGTGGTCGGCAGCAATAGACAAACGTTACTGGCTAAAGTGATCAGCATAACATTTTCTTTAACCCAGCAAATTAGGCTGAAACCTTTCATAGTTGATGAAAAAAGCGAAAATAGTTAAACTCATTTCTTGACTCTTTTTCCTTGTTTAAAACTTTAGAGATCGCTCAGTTACGATTTTTCCGACCTGTCCGCAGTGTGGAACTTCTGCTGATTGCAGTTGTTTAGATGAATGCCACCTTTCTAAATCAGTGAGTCGTGAGCAACAGAATAATTAAATTGAATAACTGTCCTTTCGACTTAGCTGGTTTAAGTGCTTTTCTGGGGTTTTTCTAAACCGGGGCAACTGCTGTATCGAAGGGACGGGGATGCTCGTTGTCGGGATTAGAAAAAACTGGAGCATAAAACATATTTCAACATTTTAGTAATAATATGATTATGGACATGTTAAAGAGTACGCACGTGTTTGTAATTTGTTCGTGGACAGATGGAAAGAATGGACCCTTTATTTCAAATTGACAAGAAAATTACAGTTTTCTGACCCGGGCTAGTGCCAGTTCTAAAATGTATGATGCGCCGTTGTGACGAACAAGTGATAAGTTGTCATCACCAGATAATTCTCATAAGTCACTGCCCCTCGGGTTACTTGTAAAGAGTTTAGATATCCTCGCGGTCAAACGGTACGACGAGTATCCCCGTCACGTCCCAAAAGGGAGGTGCCCCCGGAGAATTTAGAGTTTATTGATCTCATTTGCTCCTTCGGTTCGGGTAGAATTGTGGATGGTGATAAATAATGATAATTGGAATTTGGTCTGAAACCATACGCGTGATTACCAAAATGCACTCCCGTGTAGCGGGAATGCAGTTTGATATCAGACCAAAATTGTGCGACACGAAACTCAGTTACTGCATAATTGTATCCGTTTTAAAATCACATTTTAATGAAATTAAGCTAAAATTTTACATTTTTTTAGGTACGGTTGATTTCTAATTCATCCATTTGTAAATATTCGTAGCAGGAAAACTATAAAATGTTCTTGAAATCGCATCCTGTTCCTAAGTTGGCTCTACTTTTGCTGTACTCTGATTGGCTATTTCAGTTCTTCCTGCTGTGTTGTTAATGGCTCGTGAAGTTCGACTACAGATCCCATCAGTGAAAGTGTGCAATTTAGCCTGACACCACTGCTACTGGGAACCAATCAAATCTAGAACTTGCCAGTGATTTTACAATGGATACAATTAACTTGTAAACAACGTTACTTGAAGGCTGGAGTTGATTTGATTCCCAAAGAAACTAGCCCGAAGTTTTTTCCCTGCCCGAAATAATATTTATCAGTGTCACCATACTTCGGGGTATCATTTTAAATGACAACGTTTTTTAAAACTTATCCCGAAAGTCAACTTGTGAAAACCAACGTCTTAGTTCCTCCGATTACGGGTTTTAGTGCAAACTTAGCCAAATGTGTTTTATCATCTCTTCATATATGTGTTTCTTTTTACAAGTAACACATTTTAAAATGTTTTGTTTAAAAGTTGTTATTTCACCTGTGAGTAACGGACACTGGCAACACTTTTCAATCAGTCACCCTAATAATAGCTTTGTCAACGACAAATTTCCATATTTTTATTTCTAATCTGCTTTTGATGAAAATAAATAGATATATTTTATAGTCCAATCAACAAAATGCCCAATAAAATCACTGTTTATCCGAAAATAACACAACCAACAAAACAACACGGGCAAACTTTTGCTGGATCGCACCATAACGTTTGATAAGTGAGCCAAGCGAAAGGTCAGTGGCTGGTCTTGGTTGGTCGGCTTTGCAAATGTATTACATGGAATGAATATTTCAGTCACTAATGTTCACTTTAATATTAGTTTGAGGATGAAACAAAGAAAAGAAAAGCGGCTCATTGAGTCTGCAATTGCACTGTACGAAAATGGAATAGGCTGGCTGTCAGAGAACGTGATAGGCCGAATGCTGTAGGGTCTGGGATCTAGTCCCATCGGTACTCCTTGTGATCAGTCACATGATTTGTTGCCATGCCAACCTTGAGTATTAACGTCATGAATAGCAGGATAACGCAGATCAAGTGAGGTACGTATGATCTCATTGTGCATGACACGCTGATAACACACTAAGTGTGTTTTATTTTGACGCATCCGCCATGGACATACCGGGCTCTTATTGTGTTTGGCTCTTTTTATTCCAGGGACGCATTTCAGCCGATATTGGCTTGCCCGCTTCAAAAGGGGCTCTTCTTGTGGGGCTGCTAACAATGTCCCAAACGGTGGGGAAAATGGTTGCGGGAAATTTCATGGATAGACCGGGCGTTAACCGGCTGATACTGGCTCAGATTTCCATGCTCGTAATTGCTGTGGCCACTTGTCTACTACCGCTGGCCACATCGTACAGCGCTCTGTTGGCTTACGTCATTGTGGCTGGTTTAATGGATGGACTCTTTGCTATTGTATTGGGCCTTGTAACCAGGGATATATTGGGACAAAAACTGTTATCGAAGGGTATTGGCCTAGTCTACGGCTTCATGGCAATACCATTCACGATTGGAGCACCAATTGCAGGTGAGCATGGCTTTTACTAACCGTTACCACAGTTGTCATCGCTACCGGCGACCCCGGTTCATCAAGTTTGTTTTGGGCTGTCGTCAATAATTCGGATGTTTTCAAAGAGGACCGCA
Organism: Parazoanthus atlanticus; assembly: GCA_025448195.2. Classification (NCBI taxonomy): domain Eukaryota; kingdom Metazoa; phylum Cnidaria; class Anthozoa; order Zoantharia; family Parazoanthidae; genus Parazoanthus; species Parazoanthus atlanticus. Next base: position 9,981 of record JAOEHT020396904.1, on the reverse strand, counting down.
TCTTCCAGCGGTTGCGACATGTCTGCAGATCTGTGACTCCGTGATTGGTTATAATTATCTCCACACACGCAGCTGTCGCTTAATTTATGTGTTGATTGATTGATTAACGGTGGCTCAATACAAACTTTTAAACGACGACAATTCCTAAAAGGTCGCGTAGCAAGAAAGCATGTAGTGGTAGAATGCGATATAAAATTTGACGTTTAAATCTTCAAAAACCGCAACATCTGATGGTCGCTTTGCTGATAATGATCAGGAACATGAAATGAGCGTTTAGAGCTTTCTGACATTTAACGTTTTTGGTCCATTTAGCGAACACTGTGTCCAATTCAATGGTTTTCCCCAGAAGTTGAAAGTTACTCCAAATAGACGTTTATTGAAACGTTCAGTAGTGAGGGACAAACAATGATTATGATATAAAATCTAGAAATTGTGTTAAAAATACTTTTTACAAGTTACAGTTTTATGTATAATAAGACGATATTGCTAAAGTTTAAATTCGAAAAATCCAAGATAGTAGCCAAGATGGCAGATTTTGGTTTGGAATGTTTGTTGTCATTGCAACTCTTATTATTTAATTAATTAAAAACAGATAATTATTAATTAACAGATGGTTATTAACATGGATATTAATTAGTAGATCATTGTTTACATGCATGCCAGTTGTCACATTCTAAATCTTAATTCTTTTGGAAAACTTGGTGGGGTCGAAATTATCCCCTTATTTTGTTGGTGTTATGGTTTTAGGCTCAATGATTTAAGCATTGTTCTTACTTGTGAGATGAATATATCCGAATATTTTCACAATTATTTTCCATTGATTAACCAAGTTCATAGCTATAATAATAGGAGTGCTAAATCCTATTATCTCCCGATATGTCGGACAAATATCAGACAGTTTTCCATCAAACATCAAGGTCCTAAAGTTTTTAATACCCTTAGCTTAGTGTAAGACGAGTTGGAACAAGTTCAGGCCAGTGTTTCTTACTCTTTTCCTTTGTTATTCAAGTTTCTTATGCTTATGCATGTGTTTTTGGACTTATATTTATCAAACAAGTGTAAACCAACCATAAAGGTTACGAGCGGTACGAACGCATGGCTCACTAATAAATAGGATGTAGATGTATATATATATAAATTTATTTTATTTATTATTAATGTCTGACCATTGCTCGTTCCTGCGTTTGCGTGTCACTAACAAAACTGTAACTGCATCCATCTCTCTTTAAGGTCTTATCTACGACGATGTTGGTAGTTACAATCCTGTGTTCTTCTTATCGAGCGGTCTAATGACTCTTGGCGTATGTTTGATGTTCCTTATTCCCTGGTCACATCTGCTCAGTCGGCGGAAATTTGAACTGAAAAAAGCTATCACATCTTCATTCGGTAACTCGTTGAATATTCCATCGTTGTCTTCCACCAAAAAAACAAAATACAAAAACCTCGAAAATCCATTTGTTGCCAAGCACATTACAACGCATTTCGTGGATAATGAAAGAAACCACCTGTTTGAATTGGAGTGTGGTCACACAGCTGTGTCACGCCCTTCCAGCGTTATTCTCTTTGGTATTGTCACTGCTCTGAGCAGTGATGACTTTCAAATGAATGAAGAAGCCTTGACTGGACAGTTAAGCGATGGCGTTACATACCATGCGAACGATGCTGCGACACAATCTTGTTTAGCAAATACAGCGAGAGTTAAGGTTGACTTCCATCCCCCCAACTCCTGGAAAACGAATCTCTTCTCTCTTGCTAATGAACCAAATGACTTGCCCAACGTAACTAATAATATGCTAATAACTAAACCTTTTGCTCCTGTATCTTCGCTCGCATATTATGACAATCAATCACCCAGACCCACCGCCCCGACAACGAATAACTTAAATATTGGTATTTCAAACGAATCGAAAGACAGTAACAGGGTCTCTTGGAACTCGGAAACAAGTGAAATATCTTGGAAAACAATGTCGCAAGTTTCCGCGGACAGCGGTTATGTAGAGGAAGATTTTCCTTGCTTTAGCGCAAGTGAGAGTTGCTCTTATGATAAAGTTGATGTCGATGGCAATGTGTACGCTTCTTTTCGCGCTGCTACGAACACACTTGCAAAAAGTGACTATGACAACTCATCGTCCTACACAAGAGATACATTTTATTCAAACGTTCCTCCTGCATGGTCAATTTCGAAATCAGAAATACACAACGTAGTTACATATGGTGTGAAAGAGGACGTTTTTAGGTCAAGTACAGAGCCGATACATGATTCTAACTTATTGGGTCGGGCTGACTCTTTCGACTACTGCAGTCAACTGGCAGAGGACATTCTAGAGAGAAATGTTACACCAGAGAATTTAGAAGATAACATTTATTCGTGTGAAGCTGTTGACCAGACAAATACGATCAAACAAAATGAAGGTGATCTACTAAAAGAGAAAGAAATGTTGATGAACGTTACTGAGAACGGTGAAAACTTGCTTCATTCGGAGGCGCCATCATTTATCTCTAAACCCTCCGCGTTCTCTGGCTATCGAGTGGATGAAGAGTTGGAAGGTTGTAACAATTTTTGTGCCCAAGTCGGAAACCTTCCACCTGGTGTTAACATGCCAACCCCGTTAGCAATACATTGTTACAGAAAATGTGTGATGGAGACTGCTGTGTAACAATAGCAACGAGCACTAAACCAAGCACACCACGACCTAGTGATATGCAGCTATTTCAAAATAGGTTGATTAGTGAAAAGCGCAATACCCAGATCACAAAGCATGACGGGACCTCAAATTTCTCCAATTGCTGAGCTGGTATTGGTCTGATTTATCAAAATTATTTAGTTTTGTGCTTTGCTGGTTTCATTTTGTTCGTATTCAGGTCAATGGATGGCAGGCTGGTTAAAATACAGGGCTCTCACAAGTCCTTTCGTGCGGGACGTTACTAAAGCCAGGAACGGGGAACGGGGAACGGTCAATATGAATCGGGGAACGGTCAATATGAGCCTGGAGGTGTGAGAATCTACAAACTCTTCGAAGGCTGGGGGATTTGAACAATTAAGAACGTCAAGCTCACTGCAGATATTCTAAATATTGACCGTTCCCCGTTATCCACTCCCCGTTCCCGGTTTTAGTAACGTCCCTTTCGTGCGTGGTTTTATCCTTTGTAGATGTAAACGTTTTTTGAGTTAGCTGTATACGAACTACTAATAGAACTGGTCAAAAGGCTCAAATTGATTGACTTCAATTCTCGTGAGAGCAACCGTCTGGAGCAAAATCTATCCTAAAGTTCGTGATAAATTGGGTTGTTGTTTTCTAGGACTTATTTTCAGAAAGGGTGTATTAATGGATTTCTATTCCAAGCAGTAAATATATTGTTTTCTTTACCTAAGACCATTTCTTGCATTTTTAAAGACTTTCAAATCAGTTTCTGATGTCATAAAAATAGGGGGGCTGCCATCAGGTCAGCTGAAGATGGAGGGGGGGGGGGGGGGGGTTGCGCAGTCCATTTGAGGGCAACGTAGAGTAGGATTAAATATCAATAGCATTTTATATACTGAGAGTGGGAAGATAAAGTTAAATATGGTAAAACTTAAGCTTGTTTCAAGACTCACCCTTTGAATTAAATCTAAGATACGAAATATGCTATGAAAGAGCTTAAAATGTACTATAAAAACGGAACAATTTACAATCAGAACACTTCGAATATCAGTAGCAAATATTTTGTTTGAAAGAAAAATTAATGCAAACAAATTTCAATTTAACTCAGACGGGTAGTAGAGCAACGCGCCCTAACCGATTTCAAACTTGTTTAATCTGGAAATACAGTAATATGACTATTTTAATTATGGGACTGAACTTTACCATGATAACCACGTTTTATTTATTGCCTGAAATGCACGAATCTATTTGTTGTTTATATTTAAAACTAGTTCTATTCTTGGTTTGCATGTGACATCATGAAAAAAAAATAGAATAAAAACTATTGATCTTGCGATGTTATGTCTTGGACTTGATTTAGGGTTATATTTCTTAAGGCTTCCTGCAAAGTTTAGGATGACAAGGTTCTTTGATTCAGAGTCACGGTTATGGATGTTTAAATTTCACTGCCGTAGTAAACTTTCGGCGTACCCCGCTGACACGTCGGCTGGTCATAAAAGTCAACAAACCAGTAGTTAAACTCGCTTTTTTTGACGAGACAAACATTTAAACAATGCCAGGTAGGTTACATTGAAGATTTGGAGTATACCAGCAATTGGCCGCCATGTTGGTGTTGCATTCTTCTGTATAAGTCCTTGCCACAATTGTGCGTCATATCTTTGCTACGAAACGCAATCTGGCCAAGTTATGCATTTTTTCAACTTTTCATTTCTATACACCAGGAAACATTTAATTTCCCCTGGTTACAAACTAAATATCCCTTTGATGTGAATGCAGACCAAGTATGTAAAGCAAAAATATGTTTGAATCAGATAAAGTAGATTTATGACGTCATTATAATTGCGCAATAGTGCCAACAAAAAATCCAGATGATGTTATGACCTAATTTTCAATCTTTCAATATATATATTGTTGGTGTGAGTCTTTATTCAAATATCCACGAAAATGTTAAAAAAAAATACACGTGACAAGCCTTACCATATCTCTCTCTTATTTCCCTCCTCTTCAGTAGCAACTATTAACTTCAAACCTTGTCGCTTTGGATTACATTATGGTTGTGCGGAGAAGGTAGAGGCAGGGGGGGTGGGGGGGTGGCTGCAGTCCCCCAACCAACTCTAATGCTAACATTTTCAAAGAAATTACATAAGAGGGAGCTTGCAAGTTCTACGGTTTTTCTCGGGCACCGTAAAAACGAACTATTTTTTTCTCTAGTTGACTGCAAAAGAAAGTGATTTATAAGTAACCAATACTCGAGAATGAACGCAAAACAAATAACATTGCCATACCCAGTTGTTTATGTCCCGTTCTAGTGTATCAACCTTCACTTTATACTTTTTTACTTAGTTTGGTACTAGAAACTGCAAATCGGCTTTCCTTATTCGGCAATTTTCTAAACGTGCACGTTTGAGCAATTCTCTGACGCAATTTCTAGCATTTTCTCAAATTTTCCCCAGGGGACAACGAGGTTTGCGACTTCGGCTCTTGCTCAGTCCCCCACTCTCAAAGATGCTCCGCGGCCTTTGTTATAGTTAAGTTATGGAGACACAGCACTTTTTTGAAAAACTGATATTATTTCAAAGTTATAACGCTACTATGAGGTCATGATGACATAACGAACACAACGTAACTATGGCAAACGATTTAAATTTTAGAGAAATACTTGAGTTAAATGCATGAATAGGGTAAGTCGCTTCTAATATAAATGACAAAAATGTGATACGAATGTTAAGATATAAAATGGGGAGTGTTATCTCTATTTAAGAATCCACGAATTAAAGAAACAGAAAACCACGTTTTCGTGTCCTGTATAGCACCGCTTATTATCTCGTTTAATATAACAATTTGTGTCGCTAGCCTATCCTGTTCCGGTCAGTGTACCGCTTTTCAGTTCGAGGGGGTAGAGTCCCGCAAACCGACTTTCCACGAGTCTGCCTACAGGATCAGGGTTATTCATAACTATTTTCGGCATATGCAAAACAACATGAAACGCCTTGGAGTATGACGGTGTACTTCCTGACAGTGTGGCTTTACATTGCTTACCCTTACATATTCAGTCAACGTAATACCACTAACACATCTATCTATCTACTGTAATGCACACCGAGTGCTTAACTCTCTTGTACATCGTAGTGCTTGCACAGTAATGCACACCAAGTCCTTAACTCTCTTGCACATCGTAGTGCTTCCACAGTAATGCACACCGAGTGCTTAACTCTCTTGCACGTCGTAATGCTTACACAGTAATACACACCAAGTCCTTAACTCTCTTGCACATCGTAGTGCTTGCACAGTAATGCACACCGAGTGCTTAACTCTCTTGCACGTCGTAATGCTTACACAGTAATACACACCAAGTCCTGAACTCTCTTGCACGTCGTAGTGCTTACACAGTAATGCACACCAAGTCCTGAACTCTCTTGTACGTCGTAGTGCTTACACAGTAATGCACACCAAGTCCTGAACTCTCTTGCATAGTCGTAGTGCTTACACAGTAATGCACACCAAGTCCTGAACTCTCTTGCACGTCGTAGTGCTTACACAGTAATGCACACCAAGTCCTGAACTCTCTTGCACGTCGTAGTGCTTACACAGTAATGCACA
>JAOEHT020396068.1:0-17510 GCA_025448195.2 Parazoanthus atlanticus | reverse complement strand
AACAAATTTACACACAATTTACAGGGTTTGCCAAACAAATTCACTGGTAATTTACAGGGTTTGTGATCAAATTTACATACAATTTCCAGGGTCTGCAAAATGAATTTACAGGTAATTTACAGGGTTTGTGATCAAATTTACAGACAATTTACATGGTTTGCAAATCAAATTTACAGGTAATTTACAGGGTTTGCAATCAAATTTACAGACAATTTACATGGTTTGCAAATCAAATTTACAGGTAATTTACAGGGTTTGCGATCAAATTTACACACAATTTACAGGGTTTGCAAATCAAATTTACAGGTAATTTACAGGGTTTGCGATCAGATTTACACACAATTTACAGGGTTTGCCAAACAAATTCACAGGTAATTTACAGGGTTTGTGATCAAATTTACATACAATTTACAGAATTTGCCAAATGAATTTACAGGTAATTTACAGGGTTTGTGATCAAATTTACACACAATTTACAGGGTTTGCAAATCGAATTGACAGGGTTTACCAAACAAATTTACAGGTAATTTACAGGGTTTGCGCTCAAATTTACACACAATTTACAGGGTTTGCCAAACAAATTCACAGGTAATTTACAGGGTTCAGGATCAAATTTACACATAATTTACAGGGTTTGCCAAACAAATTTACATGTAATTTACAGGTAATTTACATGGTTAGGTCGAATGGATACCAAAATTTACAGGTTAATTACAAACAGTTTACATGTAAGCTTACCGAAATTTACACATAGTTTACAGTTAAGGCAACTACCTGTAAATGTACATTTTATATGTAAATTGGGATTTACAACATATTTACATGTTATTTACAGGTTAAATCTTAAATTTACAAGCCCCGTAATTTTTTTTATTTTTCCAGTGATATTAGGGCAGTTTGCAAAAAATATGAATAACGATAATGCATAAAAAGAATTGTGAGAAAACACAAGTGAAATTAACCTCTAATCTCATATGTGGCCATTCAATTGCTTTTTAATACCATGAAGGGCAAATTACGTTGAAACTATTTATGTTTGTTAAAAGTGTTTTTGGCCATGGGCTACAACGAGAGTCGTATCTAAATCCTTCAATTAAATTTACTGCAACATCTTTCAAAGATAATAGACTTCGATAGCAAATATAACATATCAATCGTTTGGCAAGTTAAACATTTTCCGCAATCTTTCGATAAGCCTCTTACTTTCAAGAAAGTCGTATCTTGTTGATACGACCTAGTTTTTGGTATTGACAATATTTTTATTGCGTACACGGTTTTTTTTTTAATAAGAACGATGAGGATCAAATTCGCCGAAGGTAAAGAACAAACTAAGAACAACGTCATAGAGTCGATCTGTATGTTTTCAGTTCGACTAAATAAGCGCTACAACACGATTTTCCCTCCAAATTGGAGTCAGTATCGTGCGACATAAGTGCTTATTACACTACATGCTGTTTGATTATGAATTTATTATTATATGGCAAAGATACTTCGCGCGTTCTGATTGATCCCTGAGCGGTCTGGATTCCGGGTCGACCAGCAGCTGCTTGAAGCGGCTCTCTGATTGGGTAATCGAACAATAACGATAATAATAACCAACACCTTTAAACAATACGTAACCAAACAAATACAAAAGAGCTGCTTTGTTGAACGATCACAATATAAAGAGACAATAGAGCTACGTTATTACCGTGGATTCCATGTAATGCCCACGGGCATTACGGGTTATTATTAATGACCTACGCGCATGCATAACCGGATGTGCCAAGTAAAGAATTTCCGCTTGCACGGAGTTATTGTCGTTTTTATAAAAAAGTGCCATATATTAAAATATTTGTTATAACCTCGAACGTTCGGTCTTTACGGAAAATATCAAACTTCGGTCTTGACGCATTGACCTCGCCGGCTATCGCCCGGTCAATACAGCAAGGCTCAATTTGAAGTTCCCGTACATACCCCACTCTCGGTTAATAAGTAGTAAATACCGCATTAAGAAAAATACTGGCTTCTGATTTGTTTCTTGACTGTGAATTTTTCCTTAATACAGTACAATTAATTTTTAGTAGCACACGTGCAATTAAAACCTAAATTGGCAATGTGATCTGGGAACTTCTTTTACTTGAAAAACGCAGAAGTAATCGAAAATGTATCAAAGGGGCTCACAATACAAAACACATGTAGTATTTAGAACCATTTTATTGAAATAAATGCCCCATTTCCCGATCGATGTATAAGTTTGCCACAAAGACTTATATTTATTGCCACTTCACATTCGATAATTCGCAACTCCAACTTGGGCTACCTGTGATTTCTCCCACCGAAAAAAAGTTTATCCGCTGGATAGCTCTATAATCTCTTTGAATTGTTGTTTTTTAGTGGATAAGTGTTGCATACTTTGCTGATTTCTCCCACTGAATAACGGTTTATCCGCTGGAAAGCTCTATAATCTCTTTGAATTGTTGTCTTCTAGTGAATAAGTGTTACATATTTTGGCTTATTTTTCCCATTAAATAAAGGTTTATCTGCTAGATAGCTCTTTCATTTCTTTAAGTTGATGATTTCTAGTGGATAAGTGTTGCATGTGTTGCTTATTTCTCCCACTGAATAAAGGTTCATCCACTAGATAACTCTATCGTCTTTTTCAACTGTTATCTTCTAGCGGATAAGTGTTACATGTTTTACTTATTTCTCCCACTGAATAAAGGTTCATCCACTGGATAGCTCTTTCATCTCTTTGAATTGTTGTTTTCTAGTGGATAAGTGTTGCATGTTTTGCTTGTTTCTTTCGTTGACTAAAGGTTTATCCGCTGGATAGCTCCATCATCCCATTAAATTGTTTGAGCAGCCGGAGCCGGAAAGGCCGGCAAATTCTAAAGTCTCCGGTAAATCAGCGGCAATAACATTTATATAAAGTATTTTTCAGTACTCACACTCTGATTGACTGAATATAATAAGAGTTTGAATTTTAGACAAGATCCGTGTGTTTGCTTTGGTTACCGGATTATTTTATAAATGAAATATCAAATAACAGAGAAAAACCTACGTCATTATACAAAAGAAAACAAACAGAAATTAAGCAATTGTCAGTAAAATTGAGTTACCCTCAGTTTTATGAAGTAACTTAACAGGTGATATTATTTGTTGTAAAAATAGCAAACTGAATTGAGCCAGGAAACGCTCCCATAACAGCAGCTCGTGTATTGATGAGCATCTTCTCAGGGAGAAAAAATATAATTCAGGACGTCTGTCAATATAATTTTCTTAATATATAACCTTTTGATTATTTCTTCAAAATTTCACCTTTAATTTTCTGTAGCTTCAAGGTTCCATCATGTCCACTGTTCTGATCGTTTTTCTGTTGGGTGTGGCTGTGACGGAGGGATACGATTGTGTGGGTCCAATCCCTGCTGGCGTGAAGCTAGTAATCTGCAAATCAAAAGGTATCACCACCATTCCTGTTCTTCCCGCTGGAGCGGTTCAAGTGTAAGTAGACCAATGGAAACCGAACTTCTTTTTCATCACAGCTGTTACTTTATACAAGGTCAACTTCTTCGCATTTGAACTTTCCAAGCTAACAATGAAAACGAGTTGTTATGTGTAAAGTTCTTATAAGATTTCAATTCACATAATTGGCTTATGTTATCTAACTAAGGAATATTGAAGCGAACCATATCTTATCAAGAAGAAACAATAAAAAAAGAACTGATATAAAGTAAATAATGTTGCTGCTGGGGCAATCAGTGGCCATAAAGGATTAAAACTGATCTCTGTCAAAAACTTAAAATGCCCAAATGTTCGATCCGGATCTCTGGATCTTCATTGGGGGACAATAAATTAGATAATCAAATTCAGTTTTTATCAAGCTCTCAACGTCAACTATTATTGATATTGTGAATACATATATTGGCTGTCATTGCAGCATCTTGTCTTGTCTTGCTCAGTATAGAACTGTCAAGTTACAAGGTAGTTCCACGGCATAAGATGCTCAGCACTCATTCTAAGGTTTACGTCTGTGCAGCCAAAGTTTACAACTTGCACAACCGTCATGCACTGCAATCAGTTCAGTGTAAATGTCGAACTTCCTCTCATCATGAGGGAGGTTTGTCAAAACCTCAGCTATTAAGAAAACTGTCAGTGCATTTTGTTAAGGTGGTTTTCATTAAAATGGCTTCAGATTCTTTTTCATACCGAATTCCTATAAAGTTGCAATGGGCTTTGTGAAATAAATATTTTGTATAATATACCTCAAATCAAGAAGTATTGCAAATTATAGTTCGTAAAATAACCTGTTTTTGTTTGCATGCCTTTGTTTTTTGAAAATTTCAATTCTTTGATGTCTTGTCTAAACCCAATATAACCAGCAGCAAATCGTTTTTAAAACTGTTCAAATGATGTGTTGTTCCGTTACACTCCAGATGTTTACTTACTTTGTCCTTATTTTTAATGACAATTAGACACCTGGACAACAATCGAATCTCATCACTACCAAGCGGAATCTTTTTTAAACTGAGTAAATTGAAACACCTGTAAGTATTGAATTTAACTTGCGAACTTGTAAAGAGAAAGCAGTTTGACTTCCTAACAGGTCGTAGCACGCTGCTTAGAGGTAGCCATGACTACTGCTACCTGAAATGATTTTAACCTCAGTAAATGACGTTATATCTAAAGTTACTAACAGTCGTAGGAATGACAGTGGTTCAATCAATTATTCTAACGATGTTTAGATGGTTAAGTTAAGAAGTTTTTTGTTGCAGACATTTTTCTGTTCTCTCTTCCCGTTTACAAAAACCGGCCGCAGTCCGTAATGTTCAACCGCTAACCCTCGTATACTCCAGAGGGAGAAGGAGCGTTGTGATTGGTTATCTTTTTGTCCTTTTAAAACTAAGGAGAATGGTAGAGAACGTTGGCTTGGAGTAGGTTGCAGTAACTCACCCCTCTAAAGAGAAACGCAAAATCCTGAAATTACGGCGTTTTTGGCCGGCTCAATGTTACATATACATGACTGAGCAAAAGCTTGCCATAACGAAAGTTGTTAGAGAACGTTAGGTTGGAGGAGGTTGCAATAACTCACCCCTCCTGTTTCTAGGACGAAAGGCGGCAGTAAGAACACTTTTCTGCCTGTTGTCAGTTGAACAAGCTTCCACGTGGTTCTGTCACAACAATGCCCTTTATCTTAATTTTGTTTATGTGCTGAGCAGATTTTGTCTTTTGCATTTTCTTATGGCGATTTTCATAGTAGATCAGATTTGTTTTTCAAACTGAATTTCTATAAAGCTGTGATAAGTTTAAAAATCTATATTTCGCGCAAGAGGTGTTACAAATTACTTAATTTACTGATCGTTTTTTAAAAAATAGAGATTAGGGTAGTATGCCAAGCCGTGTAGCTTGGGGAAAACTGTGATGGCCGCCTGCAGAACACGGCTTACGTGACCAACAGTCGAATAAATCTAAAGTCGCATGCTCTCATGACGTTTTATCTGTTTGCTCCATACAGCAATTTAGTTTTCTATGCAGGCGTACTGCGCTTCTGAAGAAGTTAAAACGATCTAGATAAAAATATTAGCATGCATGAATAAAAAAATTAGAACTACAGTAGTTTCAGATAATGTTCATTGTTTACCACTCATTGATTATGTTTGTCCGTTCAGACTCGTTTGTATCGAGTAAAATGTTCTCATTGAGAGTTTACTCACGGGGTGATCGTTAAAACCGCCCTCGTTTTTTGCGGAGGGAAGGGGAGAAACTTCAAGTGTTGTTCGGAACACTATTATATGCATGCCTCTTGTGATAAAAAAGTGCAAAAATGAAAGGCGTTAAAATTCGCAACCATTATTAACACAATAACGGGTTTTGTTTTTTTAAAAAAGGCTTTTGAATTGTACTTTGTTTTAAATGTAGTTATATTTGGCACCCCAACCGAGTTTTTAGCAGCAGATCTGAGTTTCCTGGCAGAAAATGCGTAGCAAAAACTTTCATATAATATAACAACTGGTCAAAACTATCGCATGAGTCATAACTTGAAAAGTGCTAAGATTAGGGAATAGTAGGTATATAGCTGACATCTAGGTTTAAGTGAGTTAAGTTCAACTCTTAGGCCCCGTTTACACTATATCGGATACGATTTCATGTCCGCACAAAGTCGTTGCGTTGCAGTGTAAACAGGAACAGTTTTTCGCCGTGCTATAACTTATCCGACATTCGAAAGCGGTATAAGGTAAAAGAGGCCTGACAAATCGTTCCAAGGGTAAACAGAAGGCCTATCCGCTATGGTTGGATAGGCCTTCTGTTTTTTCCAGCTCACTTTTTGTGCCGTTTCAAACGTGAGACCCAACGCTTTCGAAAGTGATATTACATATCGGATAGGTTTTTTCACCGTGAGAAACTGCTCCTGTTTACACTGTAAAGTTGTGTAAGGGAACGATTTGTGTGTCGGCACGTAATCCTATCCGCTATAGTGTAAACGAGGCCCAACTGTTAGCGAGGCCTCAGGACTTGTTTACACTATACCGGATAGCTTTCGTGCCGTTGTAAAAACCATAGCTGATAGGCCTTCTGTTTACACTTGGAACGCTTTTCCGACACTCTGTTCGTGTCGTTTAGGACGTGAAACGCAGCGCTTTCGAAAGTGATATTTTTTGTCACATATCGCATAGGTATTTTGCCGCTAAAAAATGTTGCTGTTTACACTGCAACGCAACGATTTTATGTCGGCATGAAATCCTATCCGGTAAAGTGTAAACGAGGCCTTAGTTTGAGCTACATGTCTCTCATTCTTCTTGCCTGAATTTGATAATCATTGCATCTAATCCTGCGTTCCCAAGTTCGCTCATTTAAGTAAATTCTTATTTTTCTCTCTCAGCTTTGTCACTTACAAATTAACTACTGGCAGTATTTTTTTCTCGTTCTAGCTATCTGAACAAAAATAACTTATCTGAAGTACCGGCCGGAACGTTCCAGGGGCTGATGTCTCTGAGCTCGCTGTAAGTACTGTTAATGCTTTGTTCCAGCAAAGTAAATATGCTGTTACACGGTTGTAAGGCCTGTCACGCATCGTGTTTACAATTTCGCTACCAACCAATTTTGCAACCCTGTAGGGTGTTTTCCAATTGGCTTAATTGAAATCACAGTGAGCTTCAAAACTTCCTGCTCCGGGTCTGGTTGGTAACGAAAATGGTGGGACAATTCTTATAATGGGAGCTGGGGACAAGTGTCAGTTCGCCTTTGAATTTGGAATTTTAACCTGGTTAGTTGACACGTTGATACAATAACCCCTTTCTTTTGTAAACTTACCCTAACCCTAACCCTAACCTTATCCCTACATCTAGGGTTAGGATTGTCATGGGAATCTTTCTCGGTATCCAGTCGCTAATCTGGGATCAGCCAACGTGTTCGAGGGAAGAACGCGGGCTCATCCAAGGACAGCGGCTGGATAACGAGAAAAATTTCCATGACCACCCTAACCGTACATGTAAGGATAGGGTTGGGGTAAGTTTACAAGAGACAGGGTCATTGTATCGATCATTAACGCCGAAATGTTAGCCTGATGCTAGGATGCAACCAGAGACAAGTGGAAGATAACTGAGAAAGACTACCTCGAGCGGGAATCGAACTGAAGAAGCCCCGATATCATGGCAGGCACTCTAACCAACTGAGGTACCGAGGCAACCACAGTGGCAGACGGAGTAAAAGACCAACCCAAGAAAAATTACGGCAAATAATATCTCCGAGAGGATTGTGAGCAAGTGCAGGTGGACAGTGTTTGAGATTGCTAACCCTATCTTGGTTTCGTTCTCCCTCTGCCATTGTGGTTGCCTCTGTAGCTCAATTGGTTAGAGCGTTTGGCATGTTGTCGGAGTGTCGTGAGATTCCTGCTTGGAGCAGTTTGGTTTTATATTTCTCGGTTTCCCTGACACTAGACTGTGGTTGCAACCCAGCATGTCAGAGTTAACCTCTCTGACGATGTTCATGATTCATATTTTGTTTTCAAAAGTGACGCCAGTCTAAATCCACTGCCGTGCTCCTGTGAGACAGGTAGAGCCCTCCAGGAGGTTCTGTCTGATGCTGACTCAAGTGACGAACGTATATTGCTCAATTTAAAAAAAAAATAGCTTTGGATAATCTATAAAGTTACAAGTTTGCGATAAATGCTCATTAAAGTAAACCTTTAAAGCTATGCGTGTTTAGGACGTTTATCGGTTTGCTCCAAAGAGCAAAACATTTAGCCGAATATAATTTGTATTGCGCTTCCTATTAATTTCAGTACAGACCTCACTCTTGGTTAATAAGTAGTTAGTAACCGAGCTGAATCTATAACTGCCCATACCTCCCCAATCCTCAATTTCGAATTTAATTATTTTATTTTGTTTGATTATATCTGAAGAAACAATTATTATATAGCTAGTCCCTAAAAACTGATATTTAGTTGCCAGACTCGTGTTCTTCTTGGCTGAATTAATCATTGCATCTAATAAAATATTTCAAAACAGGTTCAGTTTTGAAAGTAAAAACGTCTTTCTTCCTCTTTCTGTGCTTTGTGACGTATTAACAGAACTAATGACAGCATTTTTACTTTGTAGCTGGCTGAATGACAATCAGATTGCAGCCATACCGCCTGATACGTTCCACGGGCTGAGGTCTTTGGAGGGACTGTAAGTGTTTTCGTTGTGATGTTCCAGTAATGTCATTGTACTGTCACATGATTGTGAAACCTGTCAAGCTTCGTGTTTGCACTTTCATTACCAACCAGACCTGGGGGAACAGAAGAGGAGTTTTTCAGCCGCGCAGCCTGGTTTCTGATTGGTTTAATTGAAAAATACAGGGACGGCTGCAAAATTGGTTGGTAATGAAAGTGGCGTGACAACTAATGAAATGGGGGTTGGGAACAAGTGTCTGTTGACCGCAGAACTTTGACGTAGTTGGTTGGCACGTGAATCAGAAGAGTAGAGCAAGTCGTTGGATCTTTCTGGACATTTTATCAAATTCTGCTGCCAGTCACTTAACTCAGTTTTTGTGGATGGGGAAATTGGGATCTAGGATTCACGATTGACTGGGGACGAGAAGCGTGTGTTTAGGAGCAAGTTTTATAAACCGTTTTTCCACAGGCTGTTCGTTGGCTCACACCTTCCTATTGAATTCATATTGACTCTTAAGTGGCAGTCTGCCTAAGAACCGACCAACGGGTTTTCGCGTCAAATTTAGATCTTCCTGAATTTTTGTCAGGAAATCATGACATCTACTGGGGACTGCTGAAACCGACTTCTTTTATATCAAAATCCAAGACTGTGAAAATTATATTCAATTGAAGCGAGTGACGTCGAAACTGCTAAAATGAGCTTGTCTACCACTCGAAATTGGGCTCACTTCGCCATCAGTTTAAATACATCTCGTGGCCGCGTCATTTTCACAAAAGTGGCTCGGATTAAACCTAGCTGTTAACTATGGATAGCAGGATGAAAGTAAGTCTGCAAAAATGTGTAAAAAAATATTTTGTGGATCTTGCAAAACGAGCACCAAAACAACAACTTGACTTACTTCTTTTCTGCATAATCTAACATCTGATCTTGGTCACTTGATCCTCGTTCAATCCTTGGCTTTGGAGCAGTAAAACACGCCCAGAAATGGCCGCAGAATATAAATAATAAAAATAGTTCTGTATAGGTGTCCAAGATCCTGTTCAAATGTAAGTTTAAGCTCTTTTCGTTGCTTTGTACATTTGTACACAGTGTCCTTGCACGTCCGCGGGAAAATATCACGCAATGACATAACTGATTTACACGAATATAATTTTAAAATCGTTGAGCGTGTAGCATCCACTGTGTTTTCATTTCCCATAATTGAAGGCTACCAAAAGAACCTCGAGTGCCGAAATGGGGACTTGCGCATACGGAAGCCCAGGAGGGACTTTAGACTTCAGACTTCAGACTTCAGACTTCAGACTTTTGACTTCAGACTTCAGACTTCAGACTTCAGACTTCAGAATTCAGTCTTCAGACTTCTGACTTCAGACGTCAGACTTCAGATTCAGACTTCAGAAATAATAGTTTACAAAAATTACAGTTTTCGGATATAAGGAAATATAGCATTACATTAAACGAATTTACAATTAAGTTACAATTTAAAATATAAAAAGGGAAAATCATTTATCTATTTACATAAATGGATTCTGTGGAATAGAAACTACTATAAAATATCATTTTACAGTAGAAAATGCACGTATTAAAAGGCCGCAAAATGCATTCAAACTGATGGCGAAGTGAGCTCACACTCGAGCTCATTTTAGCGGTTTTGACGTCACTCGCTTTAATTGAATATTGGTTGGCAAAAGGTCACGTGCTTTTGTGTTTTTCAAACAATCGATCAAGTAATCGAGAAGAAAAATTGAAGCGGTGGAAGAACCACTTCGTCCCAATCATTTTTTTCTCAATTACGTTCCTGCAATCCCTTCTGACGGTTAACGTTCTCTTATCACCACAACAATGCTGAGCACTGACAGCATACTATATGTCAACTTTTCTGTAACGGCAATATGAACATGGTATATTTTTCATATTTGAACTCATCGAGAAGAGAGCATATCCTATCTCATATTTCGTAACTTCAGAATGGTTACAATAGAGAAACGAAAGGTAGACAGTTGATACCTAGGTGTAACTGAGCTAAGTTTATAACTTTAATATTAGACGCCCGACTTGCGTTGTAAAGCTGGTCCATTGAAGTAAAAACCTCTATGTTTCTGTTTCTTTGAAATACCAATAAAAATCCATTGGGGATTAGAGGAACGCGTCTTTCATTTTTTAAATAAAGGAGCTGTTAAAAATTACGATGTTGCCTGTTGTGCGTGCGAGTAGTCTGCCGTCTCTTTAATGAACCTGGTAGAAAATAACTGAAGTTAAAAAGTCTCGTCTTTCCGATGCTTTGTGTAAACATTACAAACTGAGAAGTTCAAATTTGGATTGTCGTAAATTATGCAGCTCAGAAGAACAAAGTCGATCTCTACCGCAGTGCGCCAAAACTACGGGGGTAGAGGTTGTGATAAAGAAACTGCGGTATGTCAGATCTTTCTTAAGAAACTTTTTCGTGATTTTATAGAACCCTTTAGAAAACATTTCATTCTTTGATGAGAATGTTTCAGTGACTACTGTTATTGGAATGACATTGCTCAAAAAAAGACTGTCCTTTTTCTAGTTATCATATGCATGCTCTCCAGAATTTAGGTTACAAACTGAATTTATAATTCGTAAATACTGTAAACATCCGAATATAAGCCCCCAAATATAAGCCCCCAAAATCTAAAACGCAAAATTCCTTCCGATTATAAGCCCCCCCCCGAATATAAACCCATGGGCTTATATTTGGAGGGAGCCTAGTAATTATCTTGAAATACACCGTAAACCAATGTGACTTTGCAGCTGTACTGTCTTATATTCAAGTACGGTTAACTAGATTATTGCCAGTAATTCAGAGTCTTTGAGGACAACATAAAATGATCAGCAAAGGTGTTAACGTGTGTCTACTGTCATTTTAAAGTTAAAGATTATGAGACGCAAAATTCCATATGGTAACAAATATAAGCCCACTCTGAATATAAGCCCATTAAAAAGTGCTTTGAAAGCTGTAAGCCCATTGGCTTATATTCGGAAGTTTACGGTATGTTTTCTAACCTGTTTTTGTTTGCCTTTGTTTTAAGTTTATATTATTTGATGTCTTGTATAAGCCTAATATGACAAGCAGCAAATCGTTCTTTAAAAATTTCCGATTGTTGTGTTGTTTCGTTACACTCCGGGTGTTTACTTACTTCATCGTTTTCTTTAATGACAACTAGGTACCTGCATAACAATCGAATCTCATCACTACCAAGCGGCATCTTTAGTAATCTTACATCATTGGAAACACTGTAAGTATTGAGTTTAACCTGCGAACTTGTAAATGGGAAGCAGTTTGACTTCCTAACAATTTTTTTGGGTCGTAGCACGCTGCTTAGAGGTCACCATGATTATACTGCTACCTGAAATAACTTCAACCACATTAGGACGTCAAGCCTAAAGTTATTAACAGTCTTAGGAATGACAGTGACAGTGACAATGAATTATTGCAACGATATTTAGATGGCTAGATTGATATTTTTCCTGTTCTCTATTCCCGGTTACAAAAACTGACCTCAATCCATAATGTATACCTTCAACCCCTCTTACTCAAGAAGGAGAAGGAGCGTTGTGATTGGTTATATTTTAGTCATTTCCAAACTAAAGAGAAAATGCAGTAATGAAAGGCGTTAAAATTCGCGACACATATACTAGATACCATTACCTAATTTCAATCAACAGTTTATACTTTTGTTACACAGTACAAAGTCAAAATTTTTGTTTTGAGCTTTCGATTCAACTAGAATCTTGATCACAATAGCTGTGGCCACGCTTTCGCGGTTTTTCAACCTTCGACACACGTGACCACAGAAGGTGGTCCCAGGAGTGGTGTACGATTTCATCCACCAGTACAGATGAATCTACACTCTACTATTACCTAATTTCTTTAAATTTATTGGTAAACACGTTTTTAAATGAATTCCAGTTTGCTACGCCTGTCTGCTTTTGTCTGAAACATGGGAAACAACATTTAACGGATTTTGTAAAAAATAGAGCTTTTGTGCTTTGTTTTAAATGTAGTTATATTTGGCACCCCAAACGAGTTTTTTGGCAGCAGATTTAAGTTTTCCTGGCAGAAAAATACGTAGCAAAAACTTTAATATGATATAACAACTGGCCAACACTATCGCAAAAACGTAAAATCTTACGAAATAACCTCAGTTTATGGGCCACAGTAGCCATGGCAACTGGAAAATTATCACTTGAACAACCTTAATTGAAAGAATGAAGGCCAATTTAAAACATCATGCCAAATCTTAGGACGAACGGACAATGCATATAAAAATCATGGGGGTCCAATGAACCCCTCCCCCCTTTAGCCTTAAAATAGTTTATGTTTGGCAAAATTGCGTTTTTCATTTAAGGTTTGATATCCCATTTTGAAGTAGTAATAGTTCTTGTGAGATAGTGTGTCACGTGCATAACAGGCGGTCACTGACAATCGAGCACTGAAACCACAGAGCAAAAAAATTGAAGCTGCAGAATGCCAAACCCGCCGGAGCGACAATCATTCACTTCTCAAACTTGCCTTTCAGTTACGTTTCCGCAACCCTCCCCCCCGACTAGTACTTATAGCATGAAAAGTATGCTTAAGTGTCATGCCAAGGATGACGTTATGACAATAAGTAAAAATAAAGATTAACATTCTCTTATTCATGACAACAATGTTGAAACCTGGCAACAGATGTTAACTTCGTCTAACAGCGCTTCTTCCTCAATAAATAGACCTTATGCATGATGATACCACTGAGCCTGATGCCCGAAATGAGTTCTATTCTCAGTAATCAACGATTCATTCTATATGACGGAAAGTTTCTTCCCGAAACGGGACTGTTAAATGTTGGAATGCTATCATAACGTGGCGATAAGAAGATAATATAGTAGATCTCAATTTACATGCCGATATAACAACTGCACATGCGCAAGTTTTAGTAAGAGACGATGAAAATTTTACAGCTAAAGTAAACAAAGTTGAATTTTTATAATTTTGACCGAAAAACGGATTAGAACTGTTCGAATGTTTCGACCCTTGCTGTTCGCAAACTGTTTTGCTTTTTGCAAGTTTGTGATCTTGTTTAATGTTTTTTCCCGACATGGTAACTTTTCCATATTTGAACTAAGAAAAGATTAGATCCTATCTCATGAGTCATAACTTAAAAGGTGCTGACATTAGGAAGCGGTAGGTATACAGTTGATATCTAGGTATGGGTGAGTTAATTTTATAACTTTGAATTTTAGTTACACGACCCTCGTTCTGCTTGGCTAAATTTGATAGTCATTTTATCTAACTAGGTAACCGGCAGTTGCACGCTACGAATGCCTGACTGAATTGATTATGAGGCACCATCCTAGAAAACCTCGTGAAACGTATTCAAAATAGCCACCATTTTCAGCCATTAAATAGTTCTAAGTACATTGAAAACTGGTCATCTTTGACTACATTTAATAGATAGAGTTGTAAATGGGCTAGCAAGCAACTTCTCTGTTGAATGAAACTACCAGAACTTGTCTGTTTCATATTTTAGTCTACGGAATTCAATCCTTCAGCGAAACGAGCAAACAGCAGTGCTGTGGGTGCGTTTTGAGCAGGCAAGACAGGACATGGTGATTGGATAAATGTTAAAATGTGAAAAACTTCCGATCGCCTACATCCCGCGTTCCAAAATTCACTCCGCATTTAAGTAAAAACGGTTTTCTCTCTCTGCTCTTTCACGTATAATGGAACTAACGACAGCATTTTTTTCTCGTTGTAGCTATCTGCTTAACAATAACTTATCTGAAATACCGACCGGAACGTTCCGTGGACTGAGGTCTCTGAGGTCGCTGTAAGTATTGTTGTTGTGATGTTCCAGTAATGCAAATGTGCTGTTACACGGTTGTGAGGCCTGTCAAGCATCGTGTTTACAATTTCGCTTCTAACCAGTTCTGCACGCCCTACATAGTGCTTTCCGACTGGTTTAATTGAAACCATAGTGAGCTTCATAACTTCCCGCTCCGGGTCTGGTTGGTGATGAAACTGGTGTCACTTGACCGTTGAATTTCGAATTTTGATCCTGTTAGTTGACACAGAAACTCGACATCAGCATCCAGCCGCTATTCTGGGATCAGCCCACGTATTCTAGAGGAGAACGCAGGCTCATCCAAGAACAGCGGCTGAATACCGATAAAAATTCCCATGACGCTGATACGTCATAGCTTTTTTATTGCAATTTCCTGCTCCAATGTTCGTGTGCTCATTGTCTCACAAACAATATCTTAATCAATTCAGTTCAAAATATTAATATACCCGTTCTTTTGTAAACTAATCCATATCCTTACCCTAACCCTAACCCTAACCTCGGTTAGGTGTACAACGGGGTTATTGTATCGATCATTAACGCTGACATGCTAGCCGGATGCTAGGATGCAACCAGAGACAAGTGTAAGATAACCGAGAAAGAATAAACCAAACTGCCTCGAGCGGGAATCGAACTCAAGAAGCCCCGATAACATGACAGGTGCCCTAACCAACTGAGCTACCGAGGTAATAATAATAATAATAATAATAATAATAATGATAATAATAATAATAATAATGTAACCACAGTGGCAGAGGGAGAACAAAACCAACCAGAGAGAAATTTCGAGCAATTGATATTCCCGAGAGGATTGTGAGTAAGTGTGGGTGGACAGTGTTTGAGATTGCTAAACTTATTTTGGGTTGGTTTCGTTCTCCCTCTGCCACTGTAGTTGCCTCGGTAGCTCAATTGGTTAGAGCGTTTGCCATGTTGTCGGTGTGTCGTAAGTATGACTCCCGTTCGGGGCAGTTCGGTTTTTATTTCTCGGTTTCCCCTAACACTTGTCTGTGGTTGCATCCTTGCGTGTCAGAATTAACCTCTCTGATGATGTTCATTAATTAATATTTTGTTTTAAAAGCTGGCGCCAGTCTAATCCACTATCGTGCTCCTGTGAGACGGGTAGAGCTCTCCAGGAGGTTATGTCTGATGTTGACTTGCATGACACATGCATATTGCTCGATTTAAAAAAAATAGCTTTGGATAATCTACAAAGTTGCAAGTTTGCGATACGTCTTCATTAAAGTAAACTTCTAAAGTCATACGTTTTTCGGACGTTTACCGGTTTGCTCCAAAAAGCGCTTCTAATTAATTTCTTGGTTTGTTTATTTAAAAGGATCTATAAAAAGATGTCAGCATGGAAATAAATTTGACTACTGACAGTAGTTCGAGATAATTGCGATGTTTCCTGCTCATTGATTATGTTTGTCTGTTCAGACTCGTTCGTATCAGTAGAATGTACTCACTGAATATTACTCACGAGGTGATTGTTACAGTCGCCCGGCTGCCTTTTGAAAAGGAAGGAGTGAAAGCGAACCAGCTGAGAGTAACAGGGTTAGCAACCTTAACTAATTTAACTCGAACAAAAACACGGAGAAACTTCAAGTGTCTTCAAAACACTATTATATCATTTTTTTGTTAAAAAAGGATAAAGCAGCAAGAGCCGAAATTGAAACAGATTAAAATTTGCAACACATGTGTGAAATAGCATTACATATTTTTCTGTTACTCTTTTTTGAAGTAGCAATAGCTCGCTGGCAGGTAAGGGTCACGTGCATAGTAGGCAATTTTGTGCTTTTCAAACAATCGAACAAGCAATCGAGAAGAAAAATTGAATCGTTGAAATGCCAAACCGGCACTGAGAAACGACCTCCTTCCAATGATTCAATTCTCAAACTTACATTTCAGGTTACGTCTCCGCAATTCCGCCCTCTTCCCTCCTCCCCCCTCCCCCCTCTCCTCTCGACTGCCATAATATTACGTTATGACACTAAGTAAAATGAAGGTTTCTCAATGTTTCTCTCATTCATAATAACAATGCTGAGCACTGGCAGTAGATGTTAACTTTTCTGTAGCGGAAAAAAGAGATAACCCCTGAAAGATGAAACAATATGAACACGGTATCTTTGTCCTATTTGATCCCATCGAGAAGAGAATATATCCTATTTCATAATTCGTAACCTCAGAATGGTTACTATAAAGAAATGAAAGGTAGACAGTTGACTGAACTAAGTTTATAACTTCAATTTTGCGTTCTATCTGGCCTCACTATATCATTACATTGCATCTAATCCTGTTTCAAAGTTGGTTTATTGAGGTAAACACGTCGATGTTTCTGTTTCTTTCAAAATACTAATAAAATCTCAAGGGGGATAAGAGGAATGTGTCTTTCATTTCCAAACAAAGGAGCTGTTAAAAATTACGATATTGTCTTGTTGAATGTCATGTGCAAGAGTTGCTTGTCATCTCTTTAACGACCCTGGTGCAAAATGACTGAAATGAAAATCTCTCGGCTTTAAGGTGTTTTCATGTAAACCTTACCAAGTGAAAAAAACTTAAATTAAAATTTGAAAGTTTTTTAAAAGTTATGCAGCTCAGAAAAACAAAATCGAACTCCAATGTACCAGGGGGTGAAAGTTGGGATAAAGAAACTGCGGTATATGAGGTCTTTTTCGAGAAACTTATGTTTTTTTTTTTTTTTTTTTTGGGGGGGGGTGGGGGGGGCTGCTGCCTAGAAACTTCCACTGATCCCAAATTCTTCCGTTATTAGTTCGACTTTAGTTCTGTTCGCAATCTTTCAAACGAAAAAAACGAATGGATTGTAAACAAAAAAAGGTGGAACCTGGAAGTTGTTTTTCAGACGACATCACTACAAACGAAGCCGAAATTTTGGTTTCAATACGTCTAGGATTTATCTGAATATAGTAACGCTTTCCTTCTCTTGATGAAAATTTGAAATTATTTTTTAATATTTCCGGTTTATAACTAGTTTTGTGCTTATTCCGTAAAATTCCTAGCTGAATAAGCCCTCCCC
>JAOEHT020395106.1:0-17526 GCA_025448195.2 Parazoanthus atlanticus | reverse complement strand
TCGTGTGGGTGTAACAAGGGAAATTGTGACATCAGTTTTGCGTTGTGGCAATATCTTGAAATTTCAGCAGTTTTCAAACAACGAATCCCCACTCGACCTCAGTCGGGACACGAAAATCCCGATTTTGAAGATCAGCTTCCACAAGCCAACGAGTAGAGAAAGATATTTTCGTTAAATTATCATAATATTTGTCATACGATGAAACAAACTGCTTAACTTGGATATCCAGGTGAATTCCAGTTGTAGTCATTATGAATGACGCAGGAACTACAAAATAAATTCACAGAACAAGGCTGGTCTGTTCGGAGGGCTTGCATTTCGAGCGAAGACGAGCCCGGGAAGTCTGGGAACGATAACAAGTTGCGCGCACACATGGCATACATTACCACTCCTTTGGCTCGATAAATTGTAAACAAATGTTTGCGCCACATGATGAACAGAAGATAAAACTAAATAAATGAAGAGAAGGTAAAACGTACACTTTTTGGTCCTTCGTAAGTAACTAGTATTTTGTGAGCATTGGAAGAGGTGTGACAATAATTATGAAAATTTTATTACATGATAACACCTTTTTTATCAAAGTTAAGAAGAAAACAACGATCAATTTTCGGAACCGTTGTGACATAAATATCGGTCTGCACGCTGGAAATGGAGTTTTAAGGCCTCCAGATTTCAAAATTTTACTGGCCTAGAGGCTCGCGCCTTCGGCGCTCGCAAAAGTTTCCCCTACCATTAAAGTCGTCCCGATTTCAGTTGGTCCGTAGGTTGGACACTCCTGCTACTACAGCTGCTTAAGAAAGTGTGGGAGTGAAACTGGAATCAAATCAACAATATGTTAGGGCAACCGTATTGTCCAGTCCATCCCACACTGAAATGGTGTGATTCGAGGCAGTTTTCATGCCCAAAACGTCGCTAAACGTATAAGTGAATCGAAAGAATTATCATGCCACAAAACGGTTTAACGGTTTTTACTTTCCACATATTATATTTACAAAATATATAGTATGAAGTAATTGATAGATTGGAGGGTGCAGGATTTACAACCAAGGGGTTAGTCAGGCAACCCTGCACCCTTCTGCATTTGTACAGAGTAAGGAAGGCGGTAACTTGAAGCAGATTCAGAAAATATTGGGCTTTACATGGTGTATAATTTATCATATAATATGTACAAGAATATTGACCAAGTACTGTAGGAGAAAAACATTTTCCGAAAATGACAAAGTGTTAAGTTTTTCAGAATTCCAGAAATGGCTTGAGCCGTGTTGAAATTCGAAAATAGTCGTTTGGAATTCAGTATCTTTTAAGGACATAAAAGGCAATGCATTCTCAATACACTAAGAACAAAGATAGTTCATATTCAAACTATCTTTGTCATTTGCATCACTAAGTATTACACCGGTATAATGTCTGAAAGCGATATCTCAATTATAGCAATCAGCCTTAGATCATGCCAGCATAATGTACCAATTCTTAATAATTTCCCCCGATATTAAGAGCCCTATCCCGCCAACCCGCCAGCAATAAACCCACAAAGGCAAAAAAACCCAAAATCATTACGAACATAGAAGCGGGATTTCGTGGTATAAATAACTTCAGTTTCAATTCTTTTTGGAGGAGAGCACATCATAACAAGCAAGTTAAAAAGCAAAATTTGATCACTCAAGTATCTAAGTTTCTCACTCACAGAAAATCTTATATATGTCAACAGAAGAATTATATGGGCTTTTAGAGGCAGCCAAGGGAAATTCAGAATAGTGCGGTGAAATCCGCGTTGTGGCGCTTTGCCAGTTTAAAGGTGCCACCTGTTGCTACCATGGTAACAAAGATACCAGTATCGTAAACAATTCTTTCGAACTCAAAGCGCTGTAAGTCCAATGATTGTGTATTTCTTGAATTTATCCATTTAAAGTGACAAGTGTCTCTACTGAAGCAAACTTAATTCACCATGCTGTGGCAAAGCACATTAATCTACTTGCTCTTGTCAGGTAAGATATTTTGTTACACACTCTTTCTGTTTTATAAGAACGTCTATTGTTTGGGCCGAGGCTGAACATGCTTAGCTTTTATCAGGATGTTAATTTCAATAATTGCTCTTAAAAGTGTTCTTGATATACTTTTTGGAACTGTGCCTGTATAAATACATTCGAAGGCTGTTCCCAACATCTAACTTAGTTCGCACATGAACCCAAATGCGTTGCCTGTTTGCCAATATTATAAATGTGAAATTGCACTGCACTCTCTCGATCTCAGTTTAATATCGGTTCCCGGTTCCCGCGATTTTCAAAATTTATGGAAATTATTAAACGTCAGCCCGAGGTATGTTCTTCAAATTCAAGCCTCAATGTTCTTATAAAAAGGTTCTTATAAAATAAAAAGAGTGCAGTATGACTGAATTTGCATAGTTACATGTAAGAGGTCTTTCAGAAATTGGTTGTGTTAGCTGATATTTGTCTACTTCAAGGGCGCTTTTATATTTAATGAAATTGTTTTCATTAAACTTTGAATAGTCCCAACTTTAACGTTAAAACGAAATATTTGTTGATACGCGAATTAATTATGCCTTTCGCAGCATACACTCAGCCAATAACACAACTACTTTTGCGTCTATTTCTCAAAGACACAGTCATAAAATAAAGTAAAAAATGATTAATCTAAAAGTTAGCTCAGCAAATGTAAGATGCAACAACGAGTTCATACTGATACAGCTTTTTCCGGTCATAAACCATCAGCAGCAGTACCGCTGTATTCCAAATGCCAGGACCGTTGCTGATGTTTTAAAACCGTCTACTTTTTAGTTTTAAACTATTGACGCTTTTTGTCAATAGTTTCAAGATTTTAGAAGTCATTTAACTATTTAAGTTATTCAGTTCTGAGACCAGTGTTGAACATCACTTCGTCATTTCAGTTAAAACAAAAAAAAAAAAGAAAAGTAAAACAACACTTTAGCAGGGCTGATTGCGAACAAAACTTCGGCGGCAAGACAAATTTCTTCAGTGGGCAAGTCAACTGCTAAATAGCAAATTGTAAATGAACAGTGATAATTTCTAACTTTTCGTTAGCTAACAAACAGTTCACAAAACCGAAAGACAGAAACTATATTTAACAGCTTTGCGAACGAAGTGCTGTTGCTTCGACGGCAGAAATGTCCTTTTCTTCCTGAAATCCGCAACAATATGTTCAATTAACAAAACACAGGGTTTGCAAATTAGCAGAAAAACCTTAGGAATGTATATATATGACCATTTAACCTTCAGAAACTATTTTTTTTAATAAGCTGCACTCTTTATGATGGTACACAACCCTTTGTCGCACCAGATTGACACTCATGCTACAAAGCAACTAGCTACGACTGATTAGATTCCAAGAGTGAATCGAAACCGGTCTTGCTACAAGGAAGAAGTAAGCACAAACACGCGCCGCAAAGGATAGACGCTCACAAATCTTACAAAATACTCAAGTACAAATTCTTGACTCGCATTATTTTGACTAAACGTTTCCAAAGGAGCTCAATTTAAAAACGAGATACGTCAATTAGAAATAAAATGTACTGTATAGAGTCAATGAACAAAATTCAAAAGCACAACAGATACGCTTCTCTTTAACAAAACTAATACTAAACTCCTGGAAAATTACAAACTACTTAAAACAATGAGAACCACAGCGTATGCAACATAATTCCCGTATCCTTGCTATGCAAGATCAAAACGAAATTTTGACGCAAATGATGTTCACCAAACTAAACGCAATACTGAGAACAGGAACAAACTTAAAGTGCATGAGCAAAGTTGTGAAGGTCTGTCAACTTTATTACACACCAATTAAAGGATCCTTCTACTGTGAGATCATCGTTTGGACTACCATTCGGTCAAGGTATTTTAAAACACTCTAAAACTACTGAAGAAGCTCGAATTGGCGAAACGCTTAGATTGAATTTTAAAATTTCCCTGCAAGAAGTTCGCTTTTTGCTTCTACTTTATACAAACACACACACACACACACACACACACACACACACACACACACACACACACATGCATTAAACGCGCGCAACAAACAAACAAACAAACACACACACACACACACACACACACATAATAAAATATCTCGCTTGATTACAGAAACTATCCGCTCCAACTAGACATACCAACTCAGCAGCTTCATCCCTTTATCCATATGAAGTAACAAGTTCTAACAGCCTCTCACTCTACTCTAAAACAGTTACTCAATGGAACAATCAACTCACTCCTTTTTGCAGACAAACGCTCCCTGGCAAGCTTCAAACAATACGCGATATGCATCTTCAGTCACTCATAAATCAGTTCAACTTTAATAATTATTCCTTGAGTCCGCTGACCCAACCAATTTAAAAATACTCAAGCATGAGGGTTAGGTTGTATTGGTAAATAAAATATTACATGATGCATATCAAAAAGAAGTCCAAGAGTCAGAATCAAGAAAACTTGTATGTTTGTGACATGATATTTTTAAAAAAACGAGTGTATCCCTACCCATCCTCCCTTCTCCCCCCACCCCCAAAATAGTATCAGTTTAGTAATAGTATACTAATTATCCATTTGTACGTTTACTGTGACAGTCGTAAACGGCAACAATGAGCGCATGCTGGTGGAGAAACTGTTGTCCAATTACCACCGCGGGCTCATTCCCTCTGACAGCAACGCTTCTGTGCCAATCAAAGTTCAGCTCAGCTTGAAACTTATTCAAGTGTTTGAAATAAACAAGAGACAAGTCATGAGTACAAGCGTGTGGATGAAGCAGGTACGTGACTTGTGGAATGGCTGGTGGCAATCCCTTTAAGGCTTATTGAAGGGTCGACCATTTAATCTTGAGGGCGGCGGAGGTTGGAAAAATGATTTGCGTGCAAGTGTTTGTCGGACGGTCTTCAACTTTCAAATGTCTTCGTTTTTCCTTTTCCCTGGTTTTGCCATGCATTTCTTTTACAAACATTTCGTCTGGATTGAACGTGCAAACACTTTTTTGAGAAATTCTTCATCTCCCTTTTCCACTTCGACACACTATGTTGTTTTTTTCAGTATGACCTCAAACGTACTTGGATTAGTCAAGATTTTTGGAACAAAAAACAGATTCAGAAGAACTACTGATACAATAGTCTAAAAGTATTGCTACGGTATCTAATTACAATATCCTAAAATTATTTGCAATAAAATTTTACTTGATTAACTATATCATTTAAAAATTCTATATAAACAACTAAAAGTCCTCCCAAAGCAAGCACTTCAATCTGTTTTTAAAAGGGCCTATTTGTGTATAGTTAAATTTTCATATCATCGGACATGGCATTCCACAGTGTAGTTGCTCGGCAGTGGAAGGTCCGCTGGCCAGATGCTGACTTGAAAAACGGAGTGTTCAACATGTTCTGTTTCTAGCTGTCAAGGAGTGTACTTCAGACCTTTTTCTAAATTTGGTGCACAAGTATGGTGGAGCTAAACCCTTAATGCACTTAAACGCCATAACTGTATCCCGGTACTGAACAGTGAGGTGAACCGGTAGCCAATTCAGCTCCCGTAATACTGGCGAAATAAGCTCATGCTTTTTGTGCCAGTTATGATGCGGGCAGCAAAATTTTGAACTTGTTGGAGTTTTCCTAGGTTTTTCTTAGATGTATTTGCCCACACTAAAGAACAGTAATATAATTTACTGAAAACCAAAGCGTTAATTACAGTGATAAGGGAATGCCTGTCTAAAATATGCTTAATTCTGTTGATCTGACACAAGAAGAAACTACGTTAATCACATGTTATGAAACTATCTAGTTAAACCGCGTGGTTGGACTGCAAGTAAATTAAGATAACAATTGGTTTATTAAACTTCTGTTTTCAAATTGCGAAAGTAATTATCTTTTTCACTGTTCAGCAAAGGATGCACCTTGATCCTGAACTAGAAACGTAAACTTGATCAGACTCATTAACCCTGGAATTTGCGCAAATTTTGATCTGGCACACAACAGAAACAAATTGAATGACCCCCGTAAGTATATAAAGCAATAAAGGGACACTTCAGTTTCAGACTCAAATCATTTATAAAATTAACATCTTTGAGAAAATGTTAGTAGCACCGATGAAGCAATACAGCCGTATGTACAAGGAAATAACTAGTACGTAAGTCATAAACATTCACGTCTCGAAAAACTAAATCGGGGAAAGGCTCTTTTAAAGGCCCATGATTTATCAATTGGTTTCGCCCATAACACAAACATCTAAAACAATGGCTCAATCCTTTTAGGCTTGGAGAGATCCAAAACTCAGATGGAACGAATCCAAACATGATGGAATTAATGAGATCAGTCTGTTGCCCAGCGACGTGTGGGTCCCGGATATTGTACTGCTGAATAAGTAAGTACAGACTGCAGATACATATTGCAAGATTGCCAATAATTCTTTCATTACTTTGCTTCGTCTTAATCCAAATCTAAATATCTTTTTTGTTCCGATTGTCTAGTTTAATAAAAACGATAAAAACTACCATTTTCAATTTTATTTGTAACTAAAGCAATTATAGATAACTCAAGGTGAGAAGCTTATGAATCCGTCTTTGCGAAACGAAACGAAAGATACTTTTCGAAAATGAAATTGCGAAGGATCTTTTCGCAATTTCATCTTGCGAAAATTTCATTTTGCAAAACGAACTTGCGAAAGACTTTTTTGAAATTTCAACTTGCGAAAGATTTATTTTTGCAAAACGAAATTCGCACAATACAAATGATACTTTTGTGAAACAGCAAAAATGGGTTCAAATAATTTTTAAAAAATAAGGCCTACTCTGGAACTCAAAGTTGCCTTAAGTCGCATAAAGTCGCACAAAGTTGCCTTAAGTTCCACAAAGTCACCACGATTTCCAGGCTGAGAAATAATTGTAAAATAAAGGGCACCAGATGCCGAAAACAAATGTGATTGCACGCCGCAAAACGTTAAAGAAATATATGGAAAACCAGGAAAAAATATGATAGAACAACGTGCAGCCGAAGATTGACCAACAACAAAAACTTGGACGAAAATTATTTTACCACTCCTCCCTCAAAATCAAATGGTCTACCTTTTAAGAGACCTCCAAAACAAAAAAATTCTCTAGAGACCATGCCCCTTGAGATTGGTTCTAAAATTGTTCATAGAGTTTAAGAAAATCTGAGTAAATTGTGTCCTTATTTGTAAAAAAGTGTGTACCAAACGAGTTTAATCGTTTTCAGTGCTGAAAGCAGTAAGCTTGGCAAGCCTGTGGGAATGAACAACCCGGTCCTGGTGACATCAAACGGAACAGTTCGCTGGCTGACGCCACTCATTCTTCACAGCTCCTGCAAGCTGAACGTCAAGTATTTCCCGTTTGATGAGCAGTTCTGTCGGCTCAGCTTTGCATCTTGGACGTACAGCGGCATACAGTTGAAGATTGAACCGGAAGAGACAAACATTCTTCAAAACTACACAGGTTACAATGTCTGTTCTGCGATAGACTGAACAAAGGGCTCTGGGAAAACTAGGCATAGACTGAGCCTGCGATTTAAGACTGCATTCTATGATATTGCCATACCGTGCAAGTGCTTAATTGTGTATCGCCGAGTATCGTTATCACCCTAAGCTTTTCACAGACCCTTGATTTCTGTTGCAGGCAGATAAATTCAATGTACATTGTGAGCTGGGGAGCGACGTTGCACAGCATACGCATTTGTTGACACAAACATTACGTGGGTAAATGTTTTAAAACCCTCCATTGCCATCTTAATAATGCTTAGCGTGTTGGATATATAGACAATAAGAAATGGTACTTTGAGAGATCCGAGAAGAGCCGATTCATTCGACACTTTGCTCATTAGCATAATATAACATAAATTCCACTTTAACATTGGAACTCCTAACTCTTAGGATGTAGTTGGGCCCACCAAAAATTAAGGGTTCAAATCGGAGAGAAAACACGCTTCCAGGGGATCCTATATAATGCCAATGTCTTCTAATAAGATTTTGCATCTCAATTAATACAATCATACACTAGAGTGTTGATCAATATATTTCATCGTCTACATTGTATTTTTTCTTATTTTGTAGAGAGCGGTGAATGGCAGATGGAGAAAGTTTATACATTACAGTCAACCGTCAAACCAACACACTCCCTCCCCGTGCGTAAAGCCGTGCTAACATACGTCATAAACATCCGCAGAAGAGTGTTTTATTACTTTGTATATCTCATCACTCCGTGCCTGCTGACGTCACTGTTGACATTGGTATTGTTCACCTTGCCTCCGGAAAGTGGGGAGAGAATGGTAGTGGGTGTGACAATTCTCCTGTCACTCACTGTCTTCTACCTGTTGGCCTCATCACACATTCCTGAAACATCTGAGGTTGTACCTTTGATTGGCAGGTTAGTGATTTGGGGAGGGGAGGGGAGGGGAGGAGTAATGTGTCCAAAAATGGAGCTTTTCCTGATCTCTACTTCTCCTTTAACGGAGCTTTCAAGTAAGCTGAAGAAAAGCTGGAACTAAAAAAACTTGCATTTGTCCACGGTTTTTTGTGCTGGAGGGATTTAATTTGCCTAAAATCGGATGGTATTGTTGGAACTTAATAACGCATTCATAATGATGATAAGAGAGAAGAAAACGCTGCTATTGTTAACTATATAAATGGAGATTCAAAGAAGTTATTTTCACTGAAAAATTAGCCAACTAATTAGAAATGATTACAGTATGATAGATGAATTTATTACATATCTCTTTCTGCAGAACTTATAAGGGCAGTTGCTGTTGCTTTCCAAGTAATGTGGCAAGGAAACCCTTTTAACAAACATATTTGTCGATGCATTTTAGCGTTATATTACGTTAGGCCCGGGTCGCACTAGCGGACCACTGAAAACCTTTTGACAGAGGAGAAACGAAGACGAATACTGTTGTCTGAGTTTCTTCCAGGCGGAGTACACACTATCAAGACGAAACTGCAAAGAAAACAAAGCTGTTCCCTGCGTCTGTCAACTATCTCCTGCCATTTGGGGAACATTTCCTTTTGTATTTGGCCACATGTGGATTTCAAAATGTTTTTCGAAGGTATCGCATTTATTGATAACAACAAAATATGATGATGAAACTTTATTTTAACAGGGTCGCCCATTCAGTACAAAGACTGGTATCCAAAGGGGCCCTGTATCTAGAAACTATAGTTGCTTTTTGCTTCATTCGTCCCAGAATTGTCCAGCTTCCAGGCAGGACGACGTCACCTTTGAAGTTTGTCCGGCCGGCCGAAAAATTGAACAGCTGAAAAAAGTAGGAACCACTAGCATAAGGGATGTGATGTTAGGATTTTGACAGTAGTAATCTGAGATTAGTGCAATGCGTTCGAAGAAAAGAATTGCGACTTTTAGCGACTGAGTATGAGCATTGCAGAGTATACACAGTATACACCGTTCATAGAACTTGCTACAAGTCCTGACTTGTTTGGTATGTTAACCGTTAAACTAAATTACAGCAGTTGTGAAGACATGATTATAAAATTATAGTTCTAAAATCAAATTTGATTTCAAACTGCAGTGCCAGTTAATCGTTTCATATTAAACAAACAATAGCAGTAACTCAGATTGTTTGCAAGAGGCGTACTGGAAAATTGCAACCGCGGCGAGTCAAACAGCTAGACGAAGAACTGGGTGAAGAAATTGATTTTATATAGCTCTAAAATTTAAAAACAGGCTTTGTACTTTTCACTTGCGAAACAAGTTTTGATGGACAGTTTTGTACGATTCCTTCAAACAATATTTCATGTAGTATTTCAGTGCAATCATATGACAGCCCTCAAACTCCAAAATGCTGTTTGACAGCTGCGACTCACAAAGGAAAAACGTTCTTAATGCTTTGATGAAATGGTACAACAAACTTGTTTAGAGATATAACGTTTCATTGTAAAAATACTCAGATAAAATCTACAACGAAGAGCAACAAACTTCTAAACAAAACCGCCACGAGGTGAAGGGTTGGTGCGTGTGTTTCCTCGTACCCAATTTCTCTGCCTGGGAATGAGAACGAGGCTCTTGAACACAGATACGAAAAATCGAAATAAGGAAACACGTGACACACAGGGAAAGACTTACATTTATCTTTATATCTATATCTATATCTATATCTATATCTATGTTTATGTCTATGTCTATGTTTATATTTATATCTATATTTAAATCTGTATCTATGTTTATGTCTATGTCTATGTCTATGTCTACGTTTACGTTTACGTTTACGGTTATATTTATATTTATATTTATATTTAAATTTATACTTTTATTTATATATGAAATATTCATAAAAAAATTATTAATGTAAACCCATCGTATATTTTTAAAAAGATGTCTATTAAAGTATATTATTACCCCTTCAGTTGAAAGATTCTACCCCTTTATCGTAATAAACACGTTTTAATCTTACAGGTATTACTCTCTAACAATAGTGGAGGTCTCTTTCGCTCTCCTTCTCACCTGTTGTGTTTTGAGGTTTCACCACTACAACACATCCTTCGGAAGGGTGCCTCGTTGGGTTAGGGTAAGTGACAAGGATGTTCTTGTTACTCATCAGTTGTGCTGCACCGTAAATAGATATTTCATGAACAGGCATCTTGTGTTCCTCTTTTGATTAAACTCGAGAAACGAAAGGCCTGAAATTGCAGCAATTGATAATTATTAAAACATTTTGTTTTAATTATCCACTTAGGACCAGGTCGCCACACAGGAAAAAGTTTTGTTTAGTAGGAATGTTTCATTGTTTATTTCGTCAAAACAAATAACTTTTCGGTACGTGCGACCGACGCCATACCTAAAGCCTGAGGGAGAAGTCAAAACGCTGGACCTCACTTTAAGAATTTATGGTTCGGGTGGTGAATGCGTGGACTACCACCCTAACCCCTTGAAACGCAAAAATGGATTGACAAATCTCTAGAGATTTGGCCAGTACATTATTGCAGGAATGGTTTGATATTAAACATTGAAACAGTATGGCTTAGATCGAATTTCAGGTTGCTTGATTTTGAGATGATGGTACGATTAGAATTTTTGTCCAGAAATGACAAAAAGGTTTTTAAAAGTCCTCAATTTTGAACTATTTTTTGAGATCGGCATCGAGGAAGGGGGAGGAAAAGAGGTATAAGCCCGTCCCAGTACAACTAAGCTCTTGTCTTGAATGCGTCAGAGGTGAGACCGGGTCCTGCATCAGTGTTCTTGTCCATCTGTGCTCAACTGTAGGTCCCAGTTACAATTCATATCTCTAGTTTTGTTGTCATTGCACAGTATAGCCGGAAAAACACGAGGTTTGATGGCAAATGGTACTGAGCGAGTTCCAATGAGAACACATTTTTAAAGGATAATCAGATAGGTGCGACTTAAATTTTAAAAATATGAGAGCAAAAGTAAAGAAACAAAAAAATGTGTTTTTACATTTGATGGTTACGAATCTTTCAAACGCGTCACATTGGTCTTCTTCTTGTATTACGCCTTCGACAAATTTCCAGTTTGGGTGAGGCACAGGGTGATGAGAACTCTATGCGTAATGACCATGTAGGGCGTAATTAACATTCCGTGTAGGGTGTAACCAGCATTCCGTGTAGGGCATAATGGGCATTCCCTACAGAGGGTAATGAGCACTCTATGCAGGGCGTAATGACTATTCCGTGCAGGGCGTAATGAGCATTCTATGCAGAGTGTAATGAGCATTCCGTGAAGGGCGTAATGAGCATTCTATGCAGAATGTAATGAGCATTCCATGCAGAGTGTAATCAGCTTTCCATGCAGGGCGTAATGAGCATTCCATGCCAGGCGTAATAAGCATTCCATGCAGAGTGTATTGAGCATTAAATGCAGAGTGTAATGAGCATTCCATGCAGAGTGTAATGAGCATTCCATGCAGAGTGTAATGAGCATTCCATGCAGAGTGTAATGAGCATTCCATGCAGGGCATAATGAGCATTCCATGCAGGGCGTAATGAGTATTCCATGCAGAGTGTAATGAGCATTCCATGCAGAGTGTAATGAGTATTCCATGCAGAGCGTAATGAGCATTCCATGCAGAGTGTAACAAGCATTCCATTCAGAGTGTAATTAGCATTCCATGCAGGGCATAATGAGCATTCCATGCCGGGCGTAATGATCATTCCATGCAGGGCGTAATGAGCATTCCATGTAGAGCGTAATGGGCATTCCATGGAGGCTGTAATGAGTATTCCATGCAGAGCGTAATGAGCATTCCATGGAAGATGTAACAAACATTCTATGCAGGGTCTCGAAAAAGACACCCTGTAAGTGTTGTCAAATTAGCTTGCTACTTTATGAAGAAAAAGTAGCTACAAATAAATAACCATGAAAGTGCTTTAACCCTTCGAAATAAATGTTTGGTTTTATCATTTCCAAAAATCAGCTCGGGGTCTGTAGGTCAAAAGCCTCTCTGTGGCTGGTTATTCTTTCTTTGGTTGCCTGATTTACGTCGTTGCATTGTTTTAAATGAATCGTTCTTTCATAACTGTAGTGTTTTCCCACAAGCACAGGTGTATATCCTTGGCCATGTCGCCCGACTCATCAGATACAAAGTGCCGCCACAGAACCTGCAGGAGCCATCCAGACAAGCCAAGTCACCCGAAGGTATTATTATTATTATTTTATTCTTATTAGTATATTACTATTGTTATTATGTTATCATTATTATTATTATTATTATTATTATCACCATCATCATTTTATATTATTTCTAACGTTATTATCATTTCTTATTGTTATTATTATATTTTATTATTGTTTATTATTATTATTAATATTATTGTAGATTATCTCAATAATATGAAAACGTACATATACTAGAACGAGCGCACAAAGGGCGCAAATGTAGTTCATGGTGCAAAATTGTACATTTACAATTTCAAGTCATTATAAAGTAAGAAAAGCTATGCTAGTTTATTAGTAAGAGGAAGTTGCAAGTTCTAAAAGGTACATCTACCATAACTTCCATAAGAATATTCAAAGTTTCCTTAAAATGAACTGATAATGTTTAAACCATGTGACAGGATGACTTATCGCATTCGTCTCAGGAGAGTTGTGTCCCCCAGTCCCACTAGCTCCATCGTCTGCGTCTCTGCAAAAACACAAAGTCCTCCCAAATAACTTAGTGGTCCCACACTGGCCTGGAAGGGGATTTTCTAAATTCACACGACTTTAGGTTCAAGGTGGCGGACAGCTAAAAACTGATACTCACACTTAGAAAAATTTCAAAGTAGAAGTTACTGAAAAAACCCGAAGAAAAGCGAGCATGATGAGTCTCGAACCTGGGACCTCGAACACCGGAGTCACCATGCACTGCCACTACACCAACCACCCAATTCGCTGCCAAAAATTAAAATCTTAATACACTCTATCCCTTTTCTACAAAACAGAAGTAACCCTGACCCCGACTTGAACCCTCACTAACCATAGTTAACTATAAATAGCCATGAATAGCTTTATTACATGACTACTGGAATACTTAATGAGCCGTGACTGTCCGATACCTTGAACCTAAAGTCATGTGAATTTAGCAAAACCCGGCCTGGAAGGGGTCACCGGGACAGCGGTATTGTCGAGCCCTGATTTATTGAATATAGCCTTTTCAAACAAGGTTGTCCTGGTGCATTGGTGCATACCCAGACCTAAAGATATATCGAGGCAATAAGTCATATGAAGGCATATGACTATATATGAAGTCATATGAAGGCATATGACTGTATATGAAGTCATATGAAGGTATATGACTGTATATGAAGGCTTATGAAGCAAGAACACAAACATTTGTAAACGTAAATTAAGAAATTATCTTTAGATAGATACTTCTACCATTATTAGCTTTTAACAGAAGCTCATACGACTTCACATACCCTCATATGCCTTTATGTATATTTATGTGGCTTCATGTACCTTCATATGGTATCATACAACTTCATATATCTCGATATACCTACGCATGGCTTCAAATGCTTTCACACATGTGCCTTCATGTAAATTCACGCACCTTCATATACCTTTACATGTCTTCCCATGCTTTGTCATGCTTTCCCATGCCTTGATATGTCCTCATAAGTCTTCATATCCCTTCATATATACATTCATGGGCCTTCATATGCCTTCGAATGTCTTCAAATTCCTTCATATACCTTTATGTGTTTCTATATTCACATAAATGGAATAAAGATGATGAAAGTATGAGCTGCTGCTTTTAACAAATATCGTTTTACCATTTACATGTATATTTTTTAAAATCATTTTACACTTTTAGGAAACAAATACTTTGAACATGAACCTTTGTAATTTTTTTAGATTTTATAATTCAATGATTTATGTAATTGACTCTAAAAAGCCCCTCTGGTGAGAGTTCAACTAAGTATTGTATTGTATTGTATTGTATTGTATTGTATTGTATTGTATTGTATTGTATTGTATATTAATTGCACATGAAAGCATATGAAGGAATATGAAGCCGTGTGAATGTATATGGAGGTATATGAAGGAATATTGATGTATATGTAGTTATGTATAAAGGTATATAAACCATATGGAGATATGTGAAGGCTCATAAAGGTACATGAAAGCATATGAAGGTATACAAAGCATATGAAAGTATATGAAGGCTTGCATATGAATGTATATTGTGTACATGAAGGTAAATGAAAGCAGAAGAGCTTATATGTAGGTATATAGATGTATATGAAGATCTATGTATGTATGTATGTATGTATGTATGTATGTATATATTCAATTCAATTCAATTCTTTATTTGCACTATTCGTTTTACAGATGTACAATAGAGAGAATAACATACATTTGAAGAGAAAATAATACTAGTTGGAATAGTTAATTTACAGCTGAAGAATATGTGCGTAGTGGCCGAAGTAGCAAAAGCTTTCGTGTGTACCGATATGGTTGTTTATGAAGGATTAAGTATGTATACGTATGAAGGCATTGAGGTATTTTGTGATTATACAGTATATCTGAACCTATATTGAGGAGGCGTTGTGTGTCCTAGCATGATCCCTGTACCATAGAAGCGAACAACGCTAATAGCCCGAACCGGCTGAAGATATTACAGATGCTGACGTACTATATCTTGGCATGTAATGTAAAATATCTTTCACAATTACTTTTCTAGGCGCTTTAAGCGAATCATTCACGTGCTCAAGCAAGGGCTCCAATTCTTCCTTGCACCGGAGGCTGCCGAACGAACCTTCGGGCATTACGAAGATGGCCGAGAGAGTTCTAAAGAAACAGGAAGACGACGCCATTATGGATGAGTGGCAGCTTGCTGCCCGAGTGCTCAATAGGCTTTTCATGATTGTGTATTTAGTTGCGATATTTCTGTCACTGGCTGGGATATTTTTACAGGCACCAGGTCTGTTCACAGCCAAACAGGGACCACCTAAGGCGTAGCAGGTTGTACATGTCTTAGTATGTTGTGTTATCACTGGGGTGAATCTAGCATTTTAGCGAGGTGTGTTCGGCACGACTTTAGGGAGTTTGACCACATTTTTCAACAAGTACATGCTACCACGTTTGTCAAAATCTAAATTTTTTATGCATTTTTTTAATCTATAGGGTTGGACAAACCATGAATCCGCCACAGTATATATCGTATGTCATAGTGGAGTGGCATTCTAGTTCAGATTTATAAACCGATAAACAACTTGATAGTTCAACAAATCAAAACAAACTGTTAAAAGGGCTCTTTCACGGCTTTGCGCGTGTTCAAAGATTTATTCACAAAACCCTAAGTTTTAAGGTAATAGGAGATCTACAAACAAGCATTGCTCAGATATAAATCTAAGTAATTGGTAGTTTGTTTTAGGCGGCGACTTAGTTGGATTTTAGCGACATCTTGATCTTTGTTCCGGGACGGATCACAGAGTAACAAACTGGTTTAAAATCCTTCAAGCCTTGGCAGAAGTGACTTGCTAAAGGTCCTTTTTGGTTGATTAAGATGTTTTTTTAAAACAAGTCTTTGGGTAAATAACGTAAAGATTTAATCTCTTTATATGGGGCCTGGAAGAGGCTACAGAAAATCTATTGGTTCAGCTATTGAAAGAGAATTTTTACTGCACTCATTACAACCCACCAATACCAAGGTCACAGGGGATCAGCTAGCCTTACTTGCATCAACCCACACAAGTATTGTATCTTAAATCTAATACGTTTAATGTTATGCAGTTTCCATGCGGTGCAGCGGCAGTGTTTTGAGCTTGCACAAAATAATAATAATAATATTACTATTTAGTAATATTAATGATAATAATAGTAATATTAATGTTTATAATAATAATAATAATAATAATAATAATAATGGCTTTAATGCAGCATTCCACTTACCATATAATAGCCTAGTGCCTGTAACTAGAAATTTTTGATATAAAGTGAATGTTTCTGTAGAATTCTGAATATATGCTGACGCAGAAAATGAACGTGCAGTACAAGCCTTTAAATCCTGTATGCCAAAATATTTTCGAAAATAACTTATTAACCGAATAAATAAGTGCACTCCTAAATACAGATCTTAGACTATGTGCGATGGTTCTTATTATTAAGTCTTAATAGATTTTTTGTACAGATGTTTCATAATGCCAAAAAATTCAAATCTTAATGCCAAAATATTACAATGATTGACACATTCCTCTATTTCTCATTAAATATAAAGCTACACATTCCTCCATCTCTCATTAAATATGGATACCAGTCTTGCCTCCATCTCTCATTAAGT
Source organism: Parazoanthus atlanticus (assembly GCA_025448195.2). NCBI lineage: Eukaryota > Metazoa > Cnidaria > Anthozoa > Zoantharia > Parazoanthidae > Parazoanthus > Parazoanthus atlanticus. Next base: position 776 of record JAOEHT020395106.1, on the reverse strand, counting down.
ATGGATGCCATATATTCCACTATGAGCTAGTGAGGGTTATACTACTGGCTTGCAATTGATTTTGCGGCGATTTTATAATTGGAGTTTAAAAGAGAGATGGGACGCCAATTTCAACATAATAAAGGCCAGAATATTTTTTGGAATAAGTTTAGTTATTCCTCTCGTTTGCGTTTTTGAAAAATCTCCTAAAACGTAGGAGTTGTTTAGGAAATTGGTTAGAGGTTCAGGCACATCTCTCCAAAATACAATTCACTGTGTCGTCTGTTGAGCGATATTTATACTTTATTCATCTTCAGTGCGAGTCAGCCGCCCATCATGTGTAGTGCTTATAGATAATAGAGTGTGCAATCAAAACTAGAAAGCCACATGTTTGAGTTTGAGCACCTCTTAGCGCACTTTAACCAGCACAATCAGACAGGTGAAATGCGCTTGTCTGCAAAGCGAGACAGGATCGATGTACCCTTTAAAAGACCTAAAAGATGAAGCGGCGGTGATTTACTTCTCCTTTTGACTACCCAAAATTATCTCCACCATGAACACGTGCGAAATGCATTCCAAGGCATTCCAAGTTTTTTTCAAATTTTCCCGGGGGAGCATGCCCCCGGCCCCCTAGATGTTTGGACCTTCACTGCCCACACGCAGCCCCCCCCCCCCACCTTTTTTTGAGCAGAGAGCGCCTAGCTCAACTTAAATAATATCTATTTACATGGCTCTGAAATCTTGACTCCTTTTGTGTTCTATTAAAAGTTGCTTATAAAATTAGATGTTCAAATGAA
>JAOEHT020394251.1:0-17529 GCA_025448195.2 Parazoanthus atlanticus | reverse complement strand
GTCAAATGGCACAAATTTGAGGTTAAAAAAATCGAGGGGCGGTCAGATTGACCCCCCTAAAGCTTTCTAGGGTTAATTAATTGGCTGCTGTTGCCATGGTAACAAATGCAAAAATTCAAAATGTCCGCCATCTTGGATTTTCGGCGGCCATCTTGGATTTTTGCCTTTCGTGATTTTGAATAATTTTAAGATATGTTTTTGGAAATAGTAAGGAAACATAATTTTCTAGTCTAAAACTATAAAATAACTAAAAGAAAACAACAAGTCACAAGTTTACAATCACTGTTAACAAGAAAATGACGAATTTCAAAAAGTTAACAAAAATGTAACAACTTTCGTGACTTTTCATGATGACGTCATCAGAGTTGACGTCATCTAGTTAGTGTCAAAAGATGTGTTCAAAACCAAGGAACAGTTGTGCAAAAGCTTTTGGCAAATTGTCAAATGGCACAAATTTGAGGTTAAAAAAATCGAGGGGCGGTCAGATTGACCCCCCTAAAGCTTTCTAGGGTTAAACACAAACAGAAACCTGCTAGAAACGAGCGGATCAAATTTGAAGGCAGAAAGAATACGAGAATGCAAAATTTGATCCTAAAGTCTGCAAGCAGTAAATATTATCACGATGAAGGCAAGGCTCGCGTTTGCTATTTCTTAAAGTGAGAAAGAGAATCAGTTTTCCGCCAAAACATTGTCATTCCTACCCATGACTTTGCTCTTAACGTAATTTTGTGCCTCATATATTATTAATACCGTCTCAGGATACCGAGAACCAGCTTAATGTGACGTCACAAATCCTCGCGAACGACAAGCCTGATGTGCTAATAGTAGACAAGATATTCTCAGAATGCTCCAGTCTCGAATATTTTGACCAAGTAAACACGATTCACCAGAGCAAGACACGTCTGCTTGCCAGTACAGACTGCGAGACACTCAAAGATTTGACCAACAACCAGAGTTTAAAGTCCTTGATTGTTGGACCGGAATCATTTGAAGCTGACAGCACCGTCAGAAAAGAGAGTGGAGCACTGTTTGACGTCATCATTGAAATGAAGGTATTTGCAATAATTCCTTTGAGTCTGTTATAAAAAAGGTTATTGTAAGGATTTTCCTTAAGTCTGCTCTTTATGATACTGTTAACATTAATAATAAAAGGTGGAAGAATAAGACTAACAGAATAACAATAATAATAATAATAGTAACTACAGCCATAATGATTTTAATACTAATAGATAATAGTAATGGTAATAATAATAATGTTAAATGATAGTAACAATAACAGTAACAATAGCATTAACAATAACAATAAGCCATAACAATAACGATAACAATAACAGTAACATTAATGATGATAATAATAATAATATAATCCACGGTTCAATCCTCAGTGACTTCAAGGTCTGTTTCGACTTCTTTTTGTTCCTTGTAGCTTGAATTGAATTAAATACCCATAAAACGGAGCAAAGAGAAAGTGAGCTAACCGTCAACGGAACCGTACTGACTCTAAATTACGTCACTTTATACCTTACGACCTCAACGTTAAGGGATATATAGCGGTTCTGTCGTCTCTTATTGTCTCCATATTCACAAAGCAGCCCCTTGTTTGTCGTCATTTATTCATTATCCAGTAATTAGATTCTCAACACCTTTTGATGTTGTCCACAGGAGCGGGACAAATGGCTTGTTCACCTAAATGCCCAAGAAGCAATCCACTCTCTGCAGGCTCAGGAGCCAGTCAGCGTGCAGGTTCGACAGCGGAGAAAGAGAGCGCAAAACGCGATTATCGTTATAACCTCCACAGCTTACGAGATGGAGCGCCCCTTGTAACAGCTGTATTCATATTTTATTACTCCAGTAACACTGAACAGTGAAAATATTATTATTGTAAGAATGAATAAAGATTGAAAGTGATTCCAAATAACATCTTGATAAACTTAGTATTTAGGTTTTTACAAGTTTTGATTATATACAATAACATATTGAATAAACTATTGAATTAAACTATGAAATCACTTGAGGTGGAAAGATAATAAATCTTAATGTTTCGGTGTCAAAACAAGATGGCAAAAAACTGTCGCATGCACACAGGTTACCTTGGTAAAGCTGTTTCAAGAAAGTGTTTCATGCCATGCGTTCCCAGACCGAAAGGAATTGTGGGTTCTTAAAACTAATCTTAAACTGCATGGTAAGTTGTATCTCGGGTAATAAAAACTTGCTAATAGTCATTTTATCCAGGTTTTATGTTTTCCGTAGCAGCACCTCGTATTAGTTACACGACATGTTAAGTCCACAGTTCCTTTTGGTCTTGGTACGCATGCACGTACTTTGTACGAGTGCATTATTGCACTGAGATATTTCCTGAAATATCTGTATGTACAATGCTGAGTTGCGATGTTAATCGTCATCTTGTTCTGATTGTAGTTTAGAAGAATTATAGTAAACCGAAATATGAACGCTATTACTTCTGTTTCACTTGTCTAAAGCTTAAAGTCTTAGTTTAACAAGAATAGTTATTCGCAGTCACTTTCGCTCTTTTTGTACTTTGTGCTCATGTATTGTGTATACAATGTTAGCAATGAATAGGATTCATAAGAACGTACAAAGTTTGAAGTGGTTCATGTAGTGCTCCTGATTTATCGTTCCTGGCTAACGCTGTTATTAAATTATTCGTAATATTTGGTAAAGTTTCGTAGTTACTTGGTGATCCCAATTTGTTGTATTGATTTAAAAGGGATCTTCGGCTAAAAAGCTTTCCCTCACAAGTAAAATTTTAGTATTGGTTTAGTACGTGTTGGCAGTTTTAATAATCGACTAAAATTTTCTCGCTACACAAGAAGAAAATTCTATGGCTCATTCAGTTTGACCATGCATTCAGTGGAAATTCCCTGACAAAAGCAAAATTCCCTTTTTTCCCCCTGATTTCTCTGACCATGGTCTTGAATTTCCCTGACATATAACAAAATTCCCTGACTTTTCCAGACTTCGAGGCAACCCTGGAAGTACGACCTGTCAGAACAGATTCACACCAATACGCTGGCTCACAAAACATTTGAACTTTTAGTGCATGCTTTTGATCGTTTTAGAGCAATCAGAAACATTTACTCTGCAGTTACGGCGAGTCTTTCGAGTTAGATTGTACATCTATTAGTTATTGCATTCCTGATGACCAAATGAGACGCCGACATGTTTTGTGATGATGCACACTGCGCATGTGCTGAGTCGCTTTAGAACATAGCCGGCAATTTTTCGCGTCCTTTTGTTGGAGAGTGCATCTATAACTCGATTGACGTTCGCCCATGCGCAAAATCTGGGAAGATAGCTAGAAAATTAGAAAGTGGTTTCAAAAACGTTTCTAAATGGAAAACAAGCTAATTGAAGGTGATGATCAAGAAATGGAAGAGTAGCTACGGAATTTGCTAAAGAAATGAACTTCGAAAACAATTCGGTGGATGAACAACAAAGAACACCTGTTTTTTGTTTAATGCCGAATAAAGTGGCAATGTTCTAAAAGAAATGGTTCATGCTTAAGCTGTGCGTCTATCGTGTTATGGATGCATATATTTGGGAAGTTGAGAGAGCACTCGAGAAGCTCGAGAAGCTTTCAGATTCGCCTCGTGCCACTCAAACTGCTGCGCTCGTGCTTATCCAACTTCCCGCGTGCAGCCATAACTCGATAGACGTACGCTAAGCATGGATCATTTCTTAACGTCCTTAACTGACACCGCTTTTTGTCTTGACTTTATTTTGTTTAAGAGATTTTTACAACAATTTGTTGTTTCTAGATACATCACGAGATGTGTTAATCTTCTCGGGCTTCGGTAAATTGTTCAAAAAGTTGGACTATTCTTGCTTTTTGCGGAATAACCGAAGAAGAGGAGCTTGGTTATGTTCTGTTCCTGTGCAGGATTCATTTTGTTAAGTGATTTTAAAAACGCGCTGTGTATGCTTCGTTTTCCGCAGACACAAAGTTTCTCAGTGTGCTATAAAACACCGTGAAAAATGGACGACAGACGGGAGTTTGGCATTTCCTGTCTGTGATTTTTCCCCGGTAATAGGTTTCTGATTCAGTCACAAACGTTCAAGTTCTTTGCAAGGATAAGAATAAGATAGAAATTAAAGAAAGAATAAACAAAAAAAAAATTCATTCCCAACAGAACATTTGCCCGGCAGCCCTTTCTTTGCTACAGTTCATTTGAACATTTCGACAGCCCTGAGAGCTCAAGTCACATAAATGGTTCTTAGAGTGGACCCTTGACATTGTTCAACTCTCTCTTGACACTCACTCTGCATTTAGTTATAGAAACTGAAGTAAATGGCACTTGAACGAAGAAAACTCTTTGCCTCACTTTCGCCCAGTTCCCGCCGAGTCAGTGACTCGGGTTGATATTCTTAGAGTACTTTTAGATACCCCATTGCCGTGAATTATCGACAGTAGTTCCTTCTTGTACTAAACTATAGTAAGCAGCACTCGAAGCCATCGAACTGCGTGTTTAACGTGACAATGGCCACACACTGTACGGAACTACAACTCAGTCTTAATATCACAGGATACAACATCCGGCGCCCGTTTCATCTGGGTATCTTTATAGGAGAACAAGCACGTGGAGGGCAACCTCGTCAAAACAAAAATAGCGGTGCGTTTGAAGTGTTACAAGTCTGAATTATATCTTAAATATTGTTTAAATGCATCATAAAATTGGCTGGCAGAACAACGTTTATGATTGATATGAATCTGACAAGCAAACAGAGCTGAAAAGTGGTCAAGCTGCGTGGTGTGCGTGCGTCCTTCCGCGAGGGAGTTATTCTTGGACGCACTACTCATGATACAATACAACACAGCACAGCACAATACAATACAATACAAAACAAAACAAAACAAAACAATAGAATACAATAAACACAACACAATACAATACAATGCAATGCAATACAACACAACACAACACAACAACAAAATACAATACATTACATTACAATATAATACAAAACAATACAATACAATATAACAAAATGCATAACAATACAATACAAAAGAAACAATACAATACAACAAAGTACAATACAATACAAAACAACAATATGATGCAATTGCAATACAATACAAAACATTACAATACAACACAACACAATACAATACAATACAATACAACACTATACTATACTATACAACACAATACAATACAACACAATACAATACAATACAACACAATAAAACAACAATACAATACAACACAATACAATACAACACAATACTATACTATACTATACAACACAATACAATACAAAAGAAACAATACAATACAACAAAGTACAATACAATACAAAACAAAACAATATGATGCAATTGCAATACAATACAAAACATTACAATACAATACAACACAACACAATACGATACAATACAATACAACACTACTATACTATACAACACAATACAATACAACACAATACAATACAATACAACACAATACAATACAATACAAAAGATACAATACAATACAACAAAGTACAATACAATACAAAACAAAACAATATGATGCAATTGCAATACAATACACATTACAATACAACACAACACAATATGATACAATACAATACAAAACAATACAATACTATACTATACTATACTATACAACACAACACAATACAATACAATACAATACAACACAATACAATACAATGCAACACAATACAATACAATACAACACAATACAATACAACACAATACAACACAATACAACACAATACAATACAACACAATACAATACAATACAACACAATACAATACAACACAATACAATACAACACAATACAATACAACACAATGCAATACAATACAACACAATACAACACAACACAATACAATACAACACAATACAACACAATACAATACAACACAACACAACACAATACAATACAATACAATACAACACAACACAATACAATACAATTCAGCTTCTGACGGAAGGCAACACAAGATAGGAAGATTACAAGATCAGAAGTTCAACTGATAAAGTGAGACATCCATTTATCAAAGTAACAGAGTCTAATTTAGTTCTTTTTCTTACAAGCAACAAATGCAAAGTGTACTATCAAAACAATAATATTTCACAAATATATATTAATATCCCTTTAGTCAAATTAAGGCATTCATTGCATGGCCGCGCTATTCTTGTACACACACCTAATTAAGTCCTTTCCTTTAACACGGTGTTACTGTTAAACCTTTAATCTGTTTATTGCATTTGTGCACCCCCTTTTCTTCTAAGTCACAAGGTGTTAAGGTGTTTATTGTATACTCATCCACATTGTTGTGTTCAAAGAAATGACTAGGCAGTTTTTTGCAACTTGTCGAGTTCTACTCTAAACTCCAGCATATTTGACATTTCTCATCAGGGCGAGTTTACCTACTTTGATATTGAAATTTGGAAAGGAGTTATTAATTCATGCATGTTAAGGATAAAGATAATTTATTTAAAGCCGTATAAATTAGCAATATATTGGCCATTCTTCCGAGCAAGGGGATCATCACTGCAGAAATGGACGGCAAAAGAATGTGGATGTGTGACCCAGTTTCCGCGGCATCCATATAAACACCCTCATCCTAGCCGCACGCAGGTCAATAGATCTCGAGAATAGCAAGTGTCAATTAATTCCGCCCCATTCCGCCCACGTCTCTGTCAGTCTGTACTCACAGCACGTATACAGACCCAAATATACAGTTTTTTAAAAGCCTATTTGCCAGCTTTGAAGAAAAGCCGCTCTAAAGCGAATCTCCCCAGGGCTGACCCGATACCGAGTGGAGCACGTGCCGCGATGACGTCGACCGTTTAGAATCCGGCGCCTGCTGTGTATCAGCAGTAAGCCACCTTATCTTCTACTTTGTGTTAACTCGCGCCACGCGCCAAAAGCAATAGAAAATATATTCGTAATAGAACAATTTCAGGTTACGAGAAAAAGGATAAAGATAAGCTCAACGAATATTGATTAGGATACTTCTAAGTTTGGTCTACTTTTGTGGTTGAATATCATAAAGAGAACGATGGAACTCTTGCAAAACATTATATTATGAGACAAAGTTATGTACATGTTGATGAAGTTTATACATGCGTATCATGTTCACCAAACTTTGTTTACGAGATTCTACTTACACAGAATATTGTTTACTGCATGCATCTTCGTATTAACCCAAGTGCATTTGAAAAGACAAACAACAAACATACGGCATCCGGGTGCCTTTCGGAAGTAAAGTCACAAAGTTTCTGGTCCAGTTATAAAATTCAATAAAATACAGCGGTGGAGACAGAAGTGCTTGGTCGCTGTAATGTAGTGCATTCCTCCCATACACTTCCAGATCGGAAGGTGTTGCAGGGACTCACAAATAAGCGAAAATACAAGCTGCTAGATTGGAAAGCTTAAACCCTGAGCAAGAAACAGCTAGTTGCCATCTTATCCAAGTTTTACAGTTTATCGTAGCATTAGCAGCAGACGAATTTATTCAAAATTATTGATAACCGCCCCCAGTTTCATTTCCAGTTATTGCAGATTTTATGTTTCAGCTGTTTGCTGAACTATTTGACAATTGACTTCATTTCAACTGCTGCAAATCCTGACTACTAATAGGGCTTTCAAAGTTTGCCATCTCTGTTGCATTTTAAAACCAATAATTATCTTAAGTTATGTTAACAGGTCAACTAGGTTTCACGCAATGGCGTGTAGACGTGGCTGTGGACAATTAACCGTGGGGTTTTCGGAACTGTTACAAATTTGACAGCTGGGCCCCAACCGCATGCATGCTTAGATTATGACTAAGTTCTAGAGAGAGTCGAGTTGTTTTCGTGGATAGCTAAGTGGTCATTAAATAGCTTCCGGCTCCCTCCTGGTTTGAAGGGACTCGATATTCAACAGGATAAAAACTTTTCTCACTAAATCATTAAATTGGTAAGATATCTACAAGCAAATTAGCAAGAATAACATCAGCATTTGCAGTTCAGTTCAGATAAGAACTGCTGCATTTTGTTTCTAAAAGAACGGTGAATTTGTTTTGGTATTACAGAAAATCCTGAGTTTGACAAAGAGTCTATTTGTTTTGACCATTTTCCAAATTCTACCTGTTTTAGGATGCGAGCAATACAAGTTTTCGAATTCCGAAAACTCTAAATTAATATTTGTTTTAGTATATTAACTAATCCTCATTAAAAAATGTCAGATTTGTTTGAAATTAAATGACCGAATTTAAACTGTTTGGTCTTATGAGGCGATTAGATAAAAACGTTTACAGTGCCCAAATCTGTTGTTCGCGGACTTTAACGACGAAATATAGTTGGCCAGCGGTACGACATCTCAACACTGGTTGGCACCAGTACGCTGTACGCGTATCGCAAAGCATTTGAACTTTCAGTGCATGCTTCTAATCATTTTATAGTAACTACTAACACTTAACTTTCCAAAATGGCGAACTCTTTTGTGTTAGAGTGATTGCGTAACCAAATGACACGTCGACGTGTTTTGAAATGAAGCACCGCAGTGTCTCCCCGACACCGCTGCGCTTGCTGTCTTGAGTTTAATTTGTTTAAGAGTTCTTTACAACAATTTGTTGTTTCTAGATACATCACGAGATGTGTTAATCTCCTCCTCGGGCTACGCGGCGAGACGCGTGGAGTGCGGTAATTTAGTGTCACGCTGTGATCTCCGCGGACATGCGCCGGTCCACTGGTACGAGTTTCGTCAGCATATCATCTGTTTTCACGTGCATCGTATGGAATGTCGCGGATTAAAACGAGAAGGCGCCAGCATGTTGTAACAAAAAACCTATCTGTTTATCAAGACGAGTGTTCGATTAGTTTACTGTTAATGCATTTGCCACAACAATTAAAATAATACTGAGAACTATAAGTAACAAAATTAATAGATTAATCAAAAGTAAATGGAGTGTGACAGGGGAAAGGAACAGAACTTTCGTCCAAATTGCAACCTAACCCCAAAAAATTGCTTCTCAACTTTTTCCTTTGGCAAATTAGTCATGCTTTAAAAATAGTTTGAAGTCAGCCATTATTTTGAATTACTGCATTCGAAATACTGGGTTTATCTATTTCACCTTTTATCGCGATTGTACACAGTTTTTAAGTCATTGGGTTAATTATATCAGTAAATAGATTGTACATATGCAAAGTATAAATTTGAAACAAATATTGGAATGAAGTTGGTCAAGACGTAAGTTATACTATATTTAAGTTATACTTCTCTCGGTACACTTAAGCCTGGTTCACACTTGTGAAATAAGCATAGCACAAGCATAAGAAATTTAAATAACAAAGGAAAAGACAAAGGAACGCTGATGCGAGCTTGTTCCATCTCGTCGCACACTTGGTGTTCCTTTGTCTTTTCTTTTGTTATTTAAATTTCTTATGCTTGTGCTATGCTTATTTCACAAGTGTGAACCAGGCTTAAAAGGTTTTAGAGTACGCTTCTTCTTATAAGAACGGTTTATACGAACAACGAGACTCAAACTGTCCAAAAATTAAGAAAAATTAAGAAAAATTAAGAACAGACAAGTTCAGGCTGGGGCTGGAAGCTCAGGAACCATAAACGTATTTCTAGATTAAATATTATAATTATCCGTTTTATCAGCAAGAAAAACATAAAAGGCTCCATAGTTTTCAATAATAAGAGATTAGAGGTGATCCAAAAGTTACTTTTGGCGCCGTAACGCCGTTGCAACGTGCTTCATTTGTCAGCACTCTGCTATTTTTTTTATATTTTTTCAAACTACAGCTGAACTTTCCAAAAATGTGTTAGAAGAACAATGATCCTCTGCCAAAATATTCTTATAGGAAAAATAGTATTCAGTGGTATTGCCAGTAGTCAAGTTACATACTGAATTTTAAAAAGAATACCTATTGAAGCCACTGCAACTATTTCAAATGTTTCATACATTCCATCTCACCGCCTAATAATAATAATAATAATAATAATAATAATAATAATAATAATAATAAAAACATTTATATAGCGCTTATACAAATAAGCTCTAAGCGCTTTACACTGATTTAAAATACGCTAGGCTAAAAAATACGTTAAAATAGTTTCAATATATAAAAAGACTACATTAGTACATAATTATTAAAGGTTGGAAGCGAGATTAAAAAGGTGCGTCTTAAGTCTGGATTTAAAAACAGATAAGTTTTCAGCTGAACGTATATGTGCTGGCAACTCATTCCATAAAGAAGGTGCGTGAACAGAAAACGATCTTAATCCGTAGCTCTTCAGTTTATACGCAACAGGTTTGAGCCTTAGTGCAGCTGTAGAGGAACGCAGTGTTCTGGACGGCTTATACATTTCTAAAAGATCCTGCATTAAGATGGTGCTAAATTGTGCATACACCGCCTAGTCAGGATATATGAAACGATACATACTCAATTTTGTAGAATAGCATTTACCTCAACTATACTTAATTACAGTACCCAGTAATCGACGAGATTGTTGCAAAACCCATCAAGCTCTAGCTTATTTAAATTCTATTGGGAAATCCATTTTCAAATATTTAAAAGTATTCTAGTTAAGACAATGAATGGAGCCGGGTGCAAGATGATTTGACAAAGTCATTATTATGGATTAAAACACTTATTCTGAAGTTACTGTTTGTCTAAGGTATTTATTTCAGAAAGTCGGCTTCCTGTTTCAGTGTTTGACTAAATGGTTCTTTCATAAAGACCAAAATGACATTTTGCCGTTACCAGGCAACCACATTTAAAGACCCTTTCATAATTGCAAACGACGCTTAGCAGAAGCTTGTTGAGACCGTTCCTTGATACTTGGAAGCTCTCGATCACGGCTGATGTCTTAGGTAAGAATCCAAAACAAGACAGATACTTTCTTCCAGTAAGATTTCTTTATACTGCAACCTGCGTGTCGCTTTTATAACGACCTATGGCTATTCAGCACATTGGAAAGCGTCAATGAACCGCTCTTTGTCTTCAGAATTATCGTGTTAGGATAAACTAGAGGCCTGACGGATGATTTTCTCCTACTCAGGATGGGGCGGCTGGTCGCATTACTGCTCTTCATCAGCTGTGTAATTACAAGTTCCACGGGACATGGTGATCATGTTTTCAGCGCAACGACAGAAGGAGGTAATGTTGACTTAATTCTCAGAGTAGTTGTTTTCATAATTCTCATAGAGATCACACGAACTGGAAATGAAACTTTCTCTGCACGTGATGTCGTTTAGTAACGACCTGAGAGAGGCTGGGGTGGAGTGAGGATTGCAATATTTATTATTGCTCTATTTTTACGATTCGTCACGGGTGAACATCCATTCTGTCAGAATCATCAATGAATGACCAATACAAACATAATAAACAAGTACATTTTAAATGGTCCGCTCGGTAAACAAAAAGCCTAGGGTGCTTGGCCATGATCAATTTTTTTTATTTATTTATGGAATATTGTGTGCATGCGGTGACATAAACTTGCCAGCCGTGCTTTGTACAATAGAATGTAAAATTGAAATCACATATCAGTGCTGATGTTAAAGTTGGCTGTAGCAATGACAATTATACTTGGTAAAGTGCCTCCTTAGTGGTATTCTTCAGGTTCAGTTAAAGAAATATTGTCAATAAACCTGCCATACTGACTGTAATGAATTCCATACAAATCGTATTACGGGGAGGTTAGACGGGGAGGTGTTAGGCACTGCAGGGGGTGGAGAATGTCATGGAAGGCGTTACAGGGGCCCAGAGGGGTCGTCATGGCTAGGTACAGAAGGCGAAGGGTCGTCAGATATCCTGGAGAACAGTCGGCATATTTAAAACCAAAAAAGGTTAAAGTATACTCTCTGTTAATTGTCCCTGTCATGTATATACTGCTCAGTAATTTTATGGAGACTTAGGAGTGAGTTGGAGAGTGAGTGGGCATCGTCTCTTGCCATTCCGAAGGCAAAGACTCTCCAAAAAATATGCCTAATCCCCTATTATCTTTTTTTAAAAAAAGGACCACTTAACCCCCTGCCAGGATTTACGAAACATTCTCAACTTTCCTTAGTGATACGATCAGTGGCGCGTGCCAGATAATTTGATGTCAACTATGAGCAGATGAGGGTTAGATAGAAAGCTCTTCCGTTGTTATGGAGCTAAAGCTAAAGACTGAACTCTTTTCCCGAGCCAAGTGGATGAGAGACCGGCCCTTATCCAGTTGGCGTTACTAGCGCTAAGCGAATCAAAGTACGTGACTGACTCGACTCCCCCTGAACGGGACACTAATCCATCGCAGGCCAGTTTTCAGCATACTCAGCAGAAAGCTAACCTAGGTGCCAGGACATATTGGAAAAACGCCAACCAAGCTCACAAACTTGCAAAAGCAAGAAAAATGAGACAAAAGAAAAGCATTTCAATATACCAGATTTGCTTATCTTGCTTTTCTTTGTCCACTTAAAAGGTCAATCGCGCCGAATTTTTTGGTCGAAAAAAGTTATGTACACACTTCATACTTTTGCTGTAAAATTTAGATTTCGAGACGCAATCTTGGAAATTTGGCCAGCCTTTGACTCTTGTTACCTAGCACGCATGCGCAGTCGTTATTCCTACATGTCGAGTGCCAGAGATTAGCTCTAGCGCCCATATAGCTCGGACGCGTCGAACATGCCAAATAGGACGATATTTTGAAAGTCAAAGCGAGTTAAGCATGGAGTAGTCGTACCTTGCGAGTTAAAGCGAGTTATGACCAGGCAAAAGCTCTTACCCATTTATACGGCTGGTTTCCAGTACAGCCGTCTTGCTCCAGGGCAAGTTGTTATGGAATATCCTTTTTATTAACACCCGTTTTATCTATAAAAGTGGAAAAGATCGCATTTTCCTAAAAATCACAGTTAAACCTTAGAATTTTATTCATCAATTAATGATTAGAATTTATCGAAAAATGAAATAAGCCGCTGTCATAAAATAGCCGGAGATGTCTTGTGTATTATGCAAGACGTCACAATAATATTGCATAGTATAAAAACAAAGAATTAAGATTAATCCTTTACTAATCAGCTAATTGTTACCTTGTTGTGCGTTATTAGCGCAACTGAAATGAAGTGTATACAATTAGACGAATACGGTTACTCATAAAATGCAAGATGGAAATTGGAATGGTTGTCCTAGTTCAGTTGAAAATAAAAACACACGGCCCACTTAGAAATAACTTACACTTCCCTCTTGAAAAGGGATAAACATATTTTACAACTGAAATGAAATATATAAAATTAGACGAATACGGTTACTCATAAGATGCAAGATCGTTGTCCTAGTTCAGTTGAAACTAAAAATACGCGGCCCATGCACTTAGGAATATTCTACACATCCCTGGCCATCCTTCTTGGAAAGGGATAAACATATTTTACCACTTGACACTTTGTTTCACTTGTGCCCGAAATTGTAGTTTGCGTATGAAACTAGGTGCTAAAAAAGCGGAAATGATGTCATGTATAGACTGTACAAAGGCATTCACTAGAAGAGGGAAAAAAAAGCAGTTTATGATAGGGGCTTGGAGGGGATATGTTTCTACTCACGAGGTTACCGCTAAACTAAAGTTTCATCAAAAATAAGCCTAGTACTGAATCAATATTATTATATGGCAAAGATACTGATTGGCTCTTGAGCGGTCTGGATCCCCCGTAATGCCCACGGGCACTACGGGTTATTGTTAATGACCTATGCGCGCGCATAACCGGATGTGCGAAGTAAGAAATTTCGCTTGCACGGTGTTATTATCGTTTTTGGAAAAAATGCCATATAATAAAACATTTATTAACCTCGAACGTTCACTCTTTACAGGAAATATCAAACTTCGGACTTGACGCACTGACCTTGCTATCGCTCGGTCAATACAGCAAGGCCTCAGTTTGATATTTCCCGTACAGACCTCACTCTCGGTTAATAAGTTGTTAGTACAGCCTGCCCACAGGTGCATATTTTCATTTGAAGCGAGAAGAGGGAGAGACCTCTTACTGTAAAGGTATATCAAAAAGCGTCTCTGGGCAGGTCGTTAAAGGTTCAATAAGGAAAAGTAATAAAACCAATATTCTCATTTTTCTGTATATCTATGGTTCGTTAAGTTATAAATTTGGAAAATAAGCTCCATTTTGGTCAAAGATAAATATATTTAGTGTCAGAAGAGTTTGAAGAAGGTCGTTTTTAGACATAAAGCTTTCTACTTAATTTGGGAAAGGTGATCTTATGGTCAGCAGAGAAACTAACATTTTCGTCAATTTCTGTCAGCTGTTCTATGCGAACTAGTAACTCACAATCTAGACATTCAAAAGTTTAATACATCTTTGTCAATACAAAATAGTTCACAAAACAGAATACTTGCCCTTTATCTGCTCTGTCAAGAAAATATTTTTAATCTGCTTAAAACTTGTTTTCTCACTACTTTGGCCAGGGTTTTCACCATATTTTGAATTCTGGCTTTGCAAACCCCAAGTCCCTGTTCATATATATTTACATACTATTTCTTATGGTCAATATTTTATTATTCTTTATGGTTGGCATTGCTCTGTGAAGTGTATTTTTTGCTTGTTAACCAACATTTTTTCCCGTTGCAGATGACTCAAGTCCCCAGTCGTCCCCAGACTTCTGGACATTTCAGGGAGATATCATGGTGTCCGAGGAACAGAGGAACTTCCTGGATCATGGGGAGAGCAAGGACACTCCTTCTCCCAGCCGAGCGTACGCTGCCCCTAAGGACTTAAAACAACTCTGGTACAACGGCCGGATACCGTACGAGTTCGACTGCAGCCTTAGTACGTATTCAATTGATAACTGGGGGAGGGAAGGGTTGTTTTTGGCCGATGAATCGTTTATAGAGGATATCACATGGCCGCGCGGAGATACGATAGTTTATCTTAGAGTGTTACAAATATCAGATAAGATAAGACAAGACAAGACAAGACAAGACAAGACAAGACAAGACAAGACAAGACAAGACAAGACAAGACAAGACAAGACAAGAGAGACTGTTATCAAGAGAGACCCTACATAACAAAGTATATAGAAAGTTATATTTATACAAATTACAATATCAAAGATATTGAAGCTGAATATCTCTCGAGAGTGAACGAAGCGTGCATGTGTTGCCACCCATATGTTGCATAAGGGTTGTTTTACGGCTATAACGGTTAAAAATCCCAGAAGTTGGGGGGATTACAGTTAAATTTTGAGTCTTTTTACGGTTATGGTTAATACAGTCAAAGTTAATATGGTAAAATTCTATACTTTTACATTTTACTAACCAATTTTTAGGTTGTCTTTCTACTTACGGTAAATTCCATTATGACCCTCTGTCACTGATGGCAACTTGCGAGCACAGTAACAGTGTTAACAGTGACGGTGATGTAACGACGCTTCACTCGCTATACATTGCTGTCGAAGGACTGTCAGTTCTCGTTGTCACTGCTTTCAGTTGTAATCTCTGTCACATCACTCAATTTCAGGGGCCAACCATTTGACTTTCTTTCTTTTTGTAGGGGGTGGGGATGGGTTTGTTTAGGTGATCTTGTTTGTGCAACATGTATTCTCTTAATTATTTTGCTGGAATACAATTTCTTCCAAATATACTCTTGGATTGTGCTTTCTTCAACCGTTCGCTTGTAGGATTTTTTTTAAAAATCACCACTCAAACATTAAGTGGTCGGTCCCTTATATGGTTGTCAAAGTGTTGTTTTACACATTAACGGGAGATTCCTGTATACTGTCGCAGTCGGTGATACCGCTTGTACTTAAAAAATTTCTGACAATCACCTTTAAAGTCCTTCATGGACAAGCACCTCATGCATGATCAATATCTTTGTGACCTGTTAAAGCCTTACTTTCCTATCAGAACTCTTCACTCTTCAAGTCAGAACCTGTTCTGTACGCCTGTTTTCAACCTCAAAACCTACGGTGTTTGCTCCAGTTTTCCGTCTCTTCTCCTACTCAGTGGAACTCGTTGCCAACTAATATCAAGAACTTGAAGTCCTTGGACGTTTTTAGATTCGTGGCTTTTTAACAAGGCATTCCCTTAGCTTTTAACTGTTTGACCATTTTAGCTTTTAAATTCTATTCATAATAGTCACGATTTTTTGACTGTTTTAACCTTTTTAGTTTTAAAACATTATACTTGTGTAAAGCACTACGAACGCGGCTAGAAATAGCGCTGTAAACTGAATTTATTATTATTACTGTTATTGTTGTTGTTGTTGTTGTTATTATTATTATTAATATTATTATGTAGTCGATTATGATCAACGAGACATAAATGACAAGAAAGGCCAAACAGAAGATATAAATACGATGCCATTATGTTGTTTTATATATTAAACGGTCGTTCCTTCGTTTTGTTGTAGAGAACATGCCGGATCTTATACGCATCGTTCATAAAGCTATGCGTGAGTGGGAAAAGCACACTTGTGTGAAATTTGTAAAGAGGGACGCGGAGGAGGATTACGTGCGCTTCTTCAGGGGAACACAGTAAGTACAATTGATAACTGTAATGATAAACAGGTGGGAGAGTGCAACAAAGGTGTTTATTAGATAGTAAAGTAACTTGTCAAAGAGCTTGAAGTAGGTTTGTTATAGGAATATAGGGGAAAACATAAACTTCAAACTTTAGAGCAACAAAAAGTCGTAAGGGTCACCATCACATAGCACGAAAACAGTCGGGTAAATAATCAAAGGAATGAGTCAAAGCGAAAGACAGGGACATGCAGTCAATATGATACCAACACCAATATATATTCTAGAGAGAATAACAAATGGCCGTGTTGACTGAGTAGAAGGACCAGACAGAAAAACATTTAGCTCGAGATTTCGGCTGAATATTTCCAATCCGGCCCAACCAGTCTCAGTCAATAAGTATTTTTCATATAACCGGTTTTATAGAAATAAAACTTGCTTGTTTCTGATTTCGAAAGAGAACGGTTCGAGTGGGTAAAATACGGCTTCGTACGGCCCGCTCTTAAAATTACGCACGGCCCTCCGTCACGCATGACGTTTTTTTGAGAATGTTGTATGGAACAATCCAGCGGGGAGATACGGAATAACAACCGTTCTATTTTGCAGTTGCTACAGCTCGGTAGGACGGCCGGACGGGAAGAAACAGGTGTCAATTGGCAACGGTTGTGAGTTTCATCACGTGATGCTACATGAACTGGGGCACGTGATTGGGTTTTGGCACGAACAGAGTCGACCAGACAGGGATGAACACGTGCGCATCATATGGAGCAACGTTAAGAGCGGTAACAGAGACAGTTCTTAGTTTAATTACTCCTACGTAGCTGTCGCTAAAAAGGACGTAGCAATACAGAAATACTGAGATATATCAACGTAGAAGCAGGCGTAGCTCAGTTGGTTAGTGCGCGGTCTTCGGAACTGGAGGTCCCCAGTTCGATCCTCGGTGACTCCAACGTCTGTTTCGACTTTCTTCTGATCCGTGTAGTTTTAGCTTTAAATACCCGTAAAACGGAGCACTGACAGAGGAAGGGGGGTAAAGTGCGCACCGAGGGCCACAAGTTTA
>JAOEHT020393379.1:0-17543 GCA_025448195.2 Parazoanthus atlanticus | reverse complement strand
GAAAGATAAAAAGAACACTTTATTATTCTTTCGCAACCATGCTTGTCGAAGTTGAAAAACGGTCAAATTTAAGAACGTGGTCAGAACACACCTCAGATTGAGGACTAAGAAAGGAATGTTTATTTCTATAAGTTTTGAAAATGGACCTGAGAACCGCTACTAGAATACCGTGCGAGAGTCGTGCGACTTCACATTACAGGCAATTCCAGTGTACATAGCTGTTAAGTCCATTCAGGTATAATCAGTCTTAAAGAGCAACGCATTTGAATACCTGTTGGAGGAACAGCCGTTAAAAGCCGTGTAGACACATAACTAAACAACCCCATAATGAAAAAAGAGAAAAAAATAACACTTTTTAATAACATTTTTGAGGCTGAGATTTTGAAGAAATTAATAACGTTCAGCCTCAAGTCACAAAATATACGTCTGTATGAAAATAGTGTATTTCGTACTAACAAGTTCTCAAAAATAAACTCATTTTCTTAAGATTAAAAGATTTTATCGTTCCTAATGTATGTTACCTAGATTAAATGTATTGAATTGTCCGTCCGAATACGAATATTGGTAACAAAAACTAGATTTGCTACGAGTAAGAGTGCTTTCATGAAATAAACACACTCCACTTTAAGTCTTTTTTATCCTCGCAAATAAATTATTAAAAGATTTTTGAATCTCGTGTTAATTATTAAAAAGTTGAAAAAAGACCTGTGGCACTTTTCTATCATAATCGAAATCGATCGGAAAAGATACGGCCCTGTCTAAGGCATCACTCCGACCGGTGGAGTTTTCGTCTGCGTATTAGTTTTAAATTGCAATCCGAGTTCAGGTAAGAAATAAGTGACGTGAAATTAGTAATTCTTCCCACGCTTGTGACTTAAACCGAGTCCTAGCATATTCTTTAGTGTCATTGTTTACTTTTCGTTTGGACAATGCTAATGTCGGCTTCGAAAGATTTTAAATAATAAAAATTCGTTTTCATGTGGGTGTATTTACAGTCTTACCAGCATGTAACTTTGATAACTTCAATACAAAACCTTTTAAAGTGTACACAGTTTAGGCTCTAGCTTTTAATGGGATTAAGTAGAAAAGTACTGACGGTCGCGACAAAAACACCGTACATTATGTATTGATGGCTACTGGAAGAGTCGGGTAAATGCACGTACGATTTTTTTTATAAAACGACCTATCACTGGCAAGCGTTTGTTTTCCTCTTTAATAATACCCTGTTACTAGTGTGTATCATACCCTGAGCTTAAAGGTTAGACAATCAAATTCAGTAGTAACGGGGCTGTAGGAATAGGAGGCCGGGTAGCCCCACCACCCCCAACTTTCGGCGCGTATGGAACAAAATGTTTTACTTCCAAAACCCTATTAATGGGCTTCCCAAATTAACCTAATTTTACTTCCTACGGCCTTGTGTATTATACAATCGTCGCACAGCTAGAAACGATATCTAGTTTCCGTAACCATTGAGTCACGAGAAAAGCATCTAAACTAGCGGGAAAACTTTAATCCTCAATTGAGCATTGTGTTCATTGCTACGCTGAAGATGTGGTTTTAGTTACGTCTTGTTAGAAGGAACAGTCATAGAGTATTTGCTGAGGTTCAGGCGGATTTAAAAAAGATATTTTCCCAGAAAATCTGGCAACTCATTCCAAAGGACTCAAAAGCATTTCGTGATCCATCAAAGGTGACGGAAAATGTTTCACAGCCTACCCTTTTGTAGATACTTCGCTTTGGCGCATTTATCATCATTTTCACTGTAAATTGGCGCCCACAAACAAATAGCTTGTCAGCTAAGCATCTGCTTGAACCCTTGTGGTTGGTTGATCGTCCGAGTGAGGACTGTTGCTGATTGTGACTGGTGTTTGGAGAACCCGTGCGGAAGCCATCTTCAGAGTCGGTATAATGACGCTGAAGATGATTTCCATGCAGGGTTTTCGAACGGTCAGTCTCATGGTCTCAACCAACAGCAGTCCTTCTCGGGACTTCACTCACCCGGACGATCAACTAACTACAAACACACTTGTTATTCCAAAAATAACACTGTACTGGAAAATGCACTCCCTCAATTTAGACAAGTTCAACCACAAAATGAAGTGCTACAACCAGCACCCTAATATCTACAAAATTGAATATGTAAATATTAAGGCGGAACCACAATTCGAGTACTGGACAATGAAGCTCTGCCACTAAATAAGTGTTCAGACTTCAGTACAACAAGCACTTCAACGTCTACATGTAGCACTTTATCAGCCAATCCTGAAGGCATTTGACATGTTTATGATTGTTCTTGCTGTCGTTTTTCAAAAGTGTCAATCAGAACAAGACTGACTGATAAATTTTCATTGAATTTTGTGACACACCTGTTATATGGCCCGGGAAAAACGACAACATTTTCACGAGTCGAACTAAGTTCATGTAAGTACGATTGACATTTACCTCAAATACGACGGACTTAATTTAGATCGACCGACACGTTCTATCCATCTGGAGAACGAGATTTGGTTCGTCCGAATTAAGTTCGACGTTTTGACCAAAACAGACGAAAATAGTTAATTTGGGTCGATCCGAACTGCAGTTCAGTTCTACCATGCCGAAAAGTTCGACGTTCGCCCTGCATAGGCCTTAGTATGAATTAGCGATACTGTCTCGTGATATACATGTCTAAGTATCGCAACTAAGGAATACATATAGTTTTAATAGGAATATGCTAATAAAGTGATTGTGTTGAAAGTGTTGTTACAGCCCTCATATGTAATCCTTGCCCACAAAGACAATCTCTTCTGTTTTATTTCTTTATTTTCGACCATTTTCGAAATGTTAAAAATTGATAATCTTAATTGGGTTTCATTGCAGTGTGGGCAAGGATTACATTTGTGCTTTGTAATAGACACGCGGCCCACAAACGTATCCCTATTAAGATTAATGATTCGTACTTTTGATGGCACTGTCAAAAACCTTTGAGCCCAGGTGCAATGTACGACAAGGACTAAGATCATCCAGAAAATTTGAAGATGAATTTTCAGGGAATTAAATTTGTGAGCATGGATTACATTGAGGGCTGTACAGGGTCCCGGCCGAGAACTTCAGTATTGTTTACATATTGCCTTCATTACCATAAAATTGCAAAAATCCAAGCTTCAAGCTAGTCCACAAATCGAAGAGCATAGAAGAATAATTAAGGCATTCTCACTGAAAATTTGAATGTGATATGATGAAGAGTTTGCGAGAAATAAGTCTTTAGAATCTTTGGAACAATATTGAGGAGTCAACAAAGAAACTAAACTTTCACAGGATCAAGAATACAATAAAAACAAAAACAGTAAGCAATTATTAATAATTGCAAAAGCCCCCTATTGCCATTTTTTCATAGCTTTTCCTTTGTGTGTTTTTGCATTTTCTTTTGTTTCTTTTTGCTTTTTTTAATTGTATTATGCTTTTGTTTGCGATATTAGCTTTTATAGTTACATCTAGGTAGCGAATACCCAACGCCTGCACTTTTTCAACATTATCTTCTGTAATTTATTTGCCTGGTTTTCAATAAATATAATGTTTTGCATTTAAAATTTCAAATTAACAGGGATTTGCATGGGGCTGAATAATAGCATGGCTGGGTGGCATATTCTGTCACCCAACCACACAATTTCTCTAAATTCTACATTTTCAAAGACTCGTTACTCAAAAAAATATTAGGTATATCATACTCAAATCTTCATTTAGTATTGACTGTGCCGTGGTCCACTAGCTAGACTCTGTTTATTTAGAACTTGCTAAGTCCACTCTCTTTTTGTAAGAATCTTTTCCATAGAACGAGGCTGAAAAATGCCAAAATTTAAGAACATGCTAAGAACATACCTCAGGCTGAAACTAAGAAAAGAACGTTTATTTCTATAAATTTTTAAAACAGAAAGGAGAACCGCTACTAGATAGAACAGC
The DNA here is from genome assembly GCA_025448195.2 of Parazoanthus atlanticus. Taxonomy (NCBI): domain Eukaryota; kingdom Metazoa; phylum Cnidaria; class Anthozoa; order Zoantharia; family Parazoanthidae; genus Parazoanthus; species Parazoanthus atlanticus. The sequence goes on along the minus strand of JAOEHT020393379.1, from coordinate 13,604 downwards.
TTTTGAATGTATAGAGACCGGCACAACTCCAAAAAATATTAAGAACAACTTTACTGAAATCCTGAAATTGCAACCTCAAACCAAAAAAAAAGTTCGTTCTTATAGAAAAGAGAGTAGGCCAAATGTGAACAATTACGTCAGCCAAAGATTCGCCTACTGATTATATTTTGCCGGAGTATGTATAAAAATTTTATATATGCTTATGTTAATATCTATATTTATCTACTTTTAGGATTTATTATTGTGGCTTTTTTGAACTTTAAAGAAATTATTTTTGAGTTTGAATTGTATATAATTCTGCTGGTGAAAATATTTCTAAATCGCCGCTTTAAAATCACGTTTCGATAGCATGTATATTAGAATATTCTGTATATTAGAATATTCTGTAATACTTTTTAAATATTCAGTATTGTGTTTCTTTTAAGGGCCATTTTATGAGTGTTACCCTTTTAAAACAAAGTTTATCATCATCAACGTCCAACTATACGATTGTTAAACCAAACCAAACAAAGCAAAACGTTTAATGTTTCAGAAAGCACACAATATTTTTCGCAAAAAAATCATGTGTCGTCACCTGATTACTCTATTAAGTACGGGTATAACGAAAAATGTTTGTTGAAAAGTGTTTTTGAATTAAAAAGTTGTAACTGCATTGATCCATCTTAACTTCTCATGTTGTACATTTTCTATGAGTTGTCGATATTGTGTTGAGTATAGTTGGCATGGAGTAAAATGACATTACATTGTCATTTGGTGTCTATACTTTTTATTGAACGGGGCGTCAACCTTACACTCAGTTACATTTGACAAATAGCACCTGTTTTATGATTTTGTTTTTGTCACGGCCAATTAGTGCTTTCTAAGCTTAGTAAAACCTCTTTCTAACCACAATCCCAGCCCAAGAAGAAATCGGTTGTTAGAAAAACAAGAGCTATGACGCAAAACGTGAAAAAATCTGATCTAAATCTAAAGATTCCATCAAGAAAATCAATATCGACGACGTCACCACTTCCCTCCAACAACAGATCAAGCTGAGTTGCCAGCTAAATTAAAGCAAATTGGCCAGTATTTGTTAATACATATTTAATATATGCTTCCCTGCAGAATTATTTATTGCCACAATTAATGAAATAAAAGAGACTCTGATCGCGTATCTCATCACTAATTGTTGTTAGTGACCTGATCATTAGCAAAGCCCATTAATGTTTAATTCGTGTCTTGCAGCTTCGCTCAAAGCCAACACAAATAACAAAGGGCTTAAAAGGACTCTTGCAGCTAAAAAACGAAGCTACGGCAAAGATCAGCAAATAAGTGCCGGTGAGTGGTGAAATCCGTTCTAACTGCTAACTTTGCATTTGACGTATACAGACACGATAAATTAGGCCGAATTTAAGTATGTCTTGTAACTTCTTTAAGATACCCATCACTGTATTCAGTGAACCTTTTCTTGTTTTGCAGATTATTGTCAATACAAAAGAAAGGTGTCCGTGGAAAGTTGTTAGTTTGGCTCTTAAATTTGGTAGAAAAACCAACAACACTAAACACGACACTCATACATTGTTGGTGTTGAGTTCGCGTGTGTGGCAACCATCCACGTCTGCGACTAATTTTGACATCAAGATCAATTGTATGGACAATCCAACGACTTTTACTAGATCTGATAGTTTGCTATTAGCACCGCGCTGCGTTCGACGACACAATTTTACTCAAGAAAATATGGCCGAATCAGTTTTACGTGGAAGACGAAGGGTATGTATTAATGTTCGTGGTACGAAATTTGAAACATACCAAGAAACGTTAGAGAGATTTCCCGACACCTTACTAGGTTCACAAAACAAGCGCGAGCAGTTTTATGACACAACGAACAAGGAATACCATTTTGACAGGGACAAAATTGCATTCAATTACATTTTGTTCTTCTACCAGTCCAATGGGATCATCTCAAAGCCCGATGACATTTCGCGCGAATTGTTTAACGACGAATTAACATTTTATGAGCTTGTTAAAGAAAGTACAGATGCTACTCCTGAGCAAGTTGTAGTTTTATCTGAACACTCTTTCAGGAAAAAAATTTGGGATGTTCTTGAACACCCTAACAGTGGTTCCTTTGCTAAGTGTCTAGCAAATCTTTCTGTATTGATGATTGTGCTATCGACTATAATCTTCTGCGTAGAAACAGTGCCAGAGGCACGAATGACACACAATAAAGCATGGCATGGAAATCAGAACAGTATGATTAAAGACGCTGTATTCTGTCAGTCAATTTGGAGAGAAGATCACAAAAACGGCCAGCTTAACTTAACATTGAATGGAAATACAGTCAACTGCACAAAGCTCAACAAAACCGACAATGTTGGGGGGTCTTTAAGAGTTGACACTACTTCAACCCAAGGCTCCGATATTTGGTTTGTTCTCGAGTCAGTTTTTATCAGTTTCTTCACATGTGAGTACTTAGCAAGGATATACTCCTCTCCGCGGAGACTTCAATTTATCAAATCCACGCTTGGCATTGTGGACTTTATAGCAGTAATTCCATTCTATCTTACTCTTATTCTACAACATGACTACAATAACGTGACGTCTTTTAGCGTGATTCGCGTGACGCGCATTGTCCGCGTAATGCGTGTGCTGAAACTCTCGCGTTATCACAAGGGTTTATCCATATTAGGACGAACCATCAAGGCCAGCAGCGGTCAAATGAAATCGCTGTTCCTGTGTGTCTTTCTAGCAGTTGTATTATTTGCAAGTGCGATATATTATCTGGAGAGCTTCCAGACGAATTCGCCGTTCAAAAGCATACCAGCAACCTTTTGGTACGTCATCATCACCATGACAACTGTGGGTTACGGTGACGTAACTCCTAAGACCATGCTTGGAAAGCTGGCAGGGGCGGCCTGTGCCTTTGTAGGGGTTATAATACTCCTGTGTCTCCCCACCCCAGTGTTTGTGTCAAACTTTGTACGATTTTACACCGAGGAATGCTGTGATGAAAACGGACAAACAGACTCCACGGAGAAACTGGCAAAACCCAGATGGGCTGACGCCGAGTTTAAAAACATGAAATACGTAACAGTTAAAAACGCAAGCGTTCCTTGGTGGAATTAAGACAACGCCCTAGTGAAGCTTTAAAATGGTAATAAAAGACAAACTCGGCAGGTAAAACTAGTGTAAGTCATCGAGTTTCCCTGTCTCATTTCTTTCATAATTGTTTAGATGTTACAAGAAACAGAGGAAAGAATCGACTTTAATAAAGGAGTAACAAATGAAACACCTACGTTGGCGCGCGGAGACGTGTGCAAGTCTGCGGTTATTTTCGCTCACTTTTTTTTAGTGTAACTCGAAATAGATTATTTTTATAGTAACTGGAAATATAAGGAAGTATGAAATTTATAAACTACTGACGCAAAACCTATCTACTGAGGTAGAAAGGTTTTTAGAAAGAAACTTGTAAACCAGCCTATGGTTGACTGTTTTTACCTTTTTAAATAAAGCAATTATTAGTACTGTTATTATCATTATTATTATTATTATTTTAATTATTACTACTACTACTACTACTACTACTACTACTGCTAAAGGTTAGAAAAATATAAAATCATGCTTGTAAAGGGAACTTTTTCGGTCCACTTGATCGTCCATCCGGTTAAGTGCAGTTGAAAAAATGTCCTGATATATAAACTAAGTGAAACCAAAAGCTATTCAACTTTTATAGTTTCTTAAACTTCCAAATGTCGGACTCTTGGCGTTTATAGTTTAGTAAACATTTTATCTGTTTTTAATTGTTTAGAACCTTGTCGTGTAGAACTCATATTTACAGTACCAACAATGAAAAGTATCAATAAACTATTTTACTACACACTTTGACAGCTATTTAAAAATTATCGCCGCGAGGGCCTTTCGTGTCTTTGCTGTTTTTCTTTAGTTTGTATTAACTTAATTTGCACTGGGGGGGGGAATTCAAGCAGCACGCACCATATTTTACGACTTATTATAAAAATTTATCAGAGAGCACATTTCCAGCTATTTTTTAAAGAGGGGGGTTGTGTTTCCAAGGCAACGTTTTCGAAGACATGTTTGTTAAAATTCGTGTCTAAATTAGGAATTGTTGTCTTTTTATCAAATTTAACAAGGTTTTTTGCGTGTTTTTATGTTCTTTTTCTTAACTGAGCGTGAAAAAATGTTTTTATGTCCTCTGGGCTCTTTCTTGTAAGATTATTGACGTCATTGAAATTACGCAATACATCAGTTTTGACGAATCCGAAATGGCGACTTTAGGCCACCAAATTTAGGACGTCACACGTCCACCAACTTTAGGACGTCACACGTCCACCAAACTCAAATTTCTTAGATTGAGAAGTTGTACAAACTGTCCAAGTTTCATTGTGTTCCCTTTTAAGATAGCGTTAAACTTAAAACTAGCAACATCTTTTAAATAAGAAATCGACATACTTATATGGTGAGTTATCGAGCGACGCGCAAGCCAAACGGCGTAGACGAAATAATTTCTACAGCCGGACAGTTTTTGCACAGTTCAGTATAGTGACTACATATAGACAAATCTCGGTTGAATAACTATCTTTTAACCACAATCTATAAACAATAATATACTGTTACGCTGGACAGGCCATTTGATAGTTTTCTCCTCGTACCGATCATTTCCCGACCTCCCACTGGAACAGCTTACGAGCTATCCATCTTCTTCCTCTTAAGGTGGCTCTCACCTGATTTGCTTTCCGTGCCGTTGACTTCATGAAAGACGTACCCATATGTCACGGCAGATTGTTGGCCATGGTTGCTGGTGTTTTATTGTATTGAATTCATGATTTGTAACAATTTTATGCTCTAGAATTTACCTGTTATTCTCTCGATTACAAAATTTTTAACGACATTTTCTTCCCTCGCTATCTTACCATGAAGACTAAACACCCCGAACAAAATCTACTACATATATAGAGAAGCTGTTGTGAAAGGTCCAGAATTTAGATTGCGTACCTGTAGCCGTATAAAACACTCTTAATTTTTCTTCTTTTCAACAGGAAAAATTTAAACAATTTTCGCGCACATTGTACCCTAATTCGAAAAATTTCATTAAAAAAGTCCTTCTTGTTCTTGTTTTATTTGTTGTTTCCGGATGATACCCGAATATCAATTCAAAATTCAGATTACGTCGCACATATATATTTGTATCCTATCATATAAGAGCTCTGTGAAAACATACAAATTTCGGCAGTGCTACTTACTACTTTATTTATATATATTTTGTGGCTTAAAAAGATCTTCTATTGCATCTACAGTAGCTCCATTGATATGCTGAACTTTATAAAAGATGAACTCCTCATATGTCATAGGAGATTGCTACCAGTTTTTGGTAGCTGGTTTTATAGCTGCTTGGCAACCCTTTTATGCTCCCACTGCAATAATCGTTTCCAGGGCCTCATATACTACTTTCATAGTTTGCCCCAGTGACGGGGCGTATTACGAAAGTGGTCTATGTACACCCTGTTATAGCATACAAATGCATTTTAAAAGAAAGGGAGTTGTATAATCCCCATTTCTACCGTTGAAAGTGTTGTCTCAACCTTTAAACATTAAACGAATCCTACTCTCAGGTTAAGGCGCCAGCACCTTAAAACTTTAAGAAAATCAAGTGGCGCCAAAACCTGATGTTTTCTTTGTTGTGCTAACAAGTTTAAACCAGTAAACAAAATTGGGGTTGCCGAATACATTGTGTAAAATGTCTTCGAATGCTGAAAACAGAGTGTTTGCAGAACCTCTTGGTTAACCACAGAAACAGAATATATTCAGTCAAGGAACAATAGTTCATTGGAACGCTAGCCAGCAAGAACCGACAGTGATCCGTCATGATTATCGTAAAGCCTATTGGCACAGAAGAATGGAAAACAGGTTATAAAATGGTTCAACATCAATTCTACATTTTTGACTACCAAAACATCTTTTGACACTCTTGATACCGCGAGCCTCTAACTAACTAAATATGTTTCCTTACTAATTTATATCTTATAAATCAAATTCCCGAAGACTCGACTTTTTCCTGCTTTCCTTAATTAAAGGTTGGAGTCATAGGGACTCGACTTGCCGACCAAGTCAAGTCAGCAACGGTTTAAAAACAAACTTTCTAGGTTTTTTCCCTTTTGTTTACCATGCATTCAGATTTTCAAAGCTTTTGTTATGGAGTGCCAAGCAGAACGAACTGCAGATTCTATAGTTATAAAGCTAAACAAATAACAGTACAGTTTGTATATCCAGGGTTCGTACAAATACTTAATTCTAAATCTAAATTCCATTACTTTCAACCAGGACCATACTTAAAATAAACATTACCTAAAATTTCTGAAAATGTCCCAAAAATTGATAGATCATGCCGGACACAGATACACACACAGATCTGATTTTCTACAACTTTTCGTGACCAATTTTGATATTCAGTGGTTTTCCAGGACTAGATTTTGAATTGTTGAAATTTCATGACTTACCAGCTTTTACATGACGCGTTCGCGCTCTGTACAATCCAACCTTCACGTTCTATACAAACCCAAAACTTGTACATTCCCTGTTGTAGTTTTTCAGGTTCACGGTGGCCAAGTGGTCAGCTTGGATCATGTTCACATGCACTGTTCTGTCATTCATGATTTTGTTCTTTTGTTTTGAAATGGAGCGAAAAGGAGTGTGGCGTACCATCAGTGTACAGGTGATAAACTCTGAGATTCCTTACGAGTTATGTTCTGTTCGTTGTTTGTAACGTTGCAAAAGTATCCTTTCCCATCTCTCGAGGAGGTTTCCCTTTATATCGGCAGTAAATCTCGTTAAAGTGCAGAATAAAGACAGGAGTTGGCAGACAGACCATCACTACAACTCCAAACACGGCACAGAGTGAACCCACTATTTTTCCCAGTGGTGTAATCGGAGCAATATCTCCATAACCCACTGTTGTCATGGTAATCACAGTGTACCAGAATGCCTCCAAGATGCTGCAGAATTTTTCACCATTTTCCGCGTGTTCGGCGTAATACACCGTACTGGAGAAACCCAGTACTGAGATAAATATCATAAGCATCAAGGCAGTAAGCTGATCTCGACACGATTTTACCGTGATTCCCAGAATCCGCATGGCTGACACGTAGCGGGTCAGTTTGAAGAGCCTCACAACACGAAGAACGCGAAACAGTCGTAGAATAGTGAAAGATATGGCTTGATTATAATAGCTGGAGCCAAACCCAAGGATAATAAAATAAGGAATTATGGCAAATAGGTCAATAATTCCTAGTGCTGAAGTGATAAATTTATATGTTTGAGGCGCGAGAACAACTCGAGCCAGGTACTCGCCAGTAAACCAAACTACAATACACGTATCAACAACAAACCAAAACTCGTCTCTCTTTACTTTTCCAAGTGTTTCATCGTTGCCTCCTGCTGTCGTTAAATTTGTGGTATCATTTGTGAGATTTTCGGAGGGACTATTGATTGAGTTTATAGATATGAACAGAGTCTCGGTACAGAATGTCACTACAGAGATTACGATTATCACCAAAGAAAATCTCGCATACCACGCCGCTGTTTTCGAGGATTCAGGACATTCCAAGAATGTCCACATTTTTCTCCGCCATGGCTGAGTTGGCAAGACTTCTTCCTCAAATTGTTTGCCTCCTTTTTCTTTGAGCTCATAGAATGTTAATTCTTGATCAAAGATTTCTGCAGGAACAGTTTCAGGTCGTGAGAGAATCCCTTGCGACTGGTAGAAGAACAGAATAGCGTCAAAGGCATACTTGTCTGTATCCAAACAATATTCCTCGGTTTTCGGATCATAAAACTCTCTTCGTTTCTCTGGACAGCCGAGTAGTGTGTCAGGATACTTGTGAAGAGTCTCTTCATAGGTTTCAAATTTGGAACCTCGAATGTTTAGCGTGATTCTGTGACGGAATTCGGGGCCGCGATCATTGTTCTTCATTTTTCTATCTTTTACACATTTCACCTCAATACTCTTTCCTCTTTCACGTTTCCATAAGTATGATGATATTCAAGTGTAGTTCATGAATTGTTTACATTCTTCGACAGGAAAATACTTTGGGGTTTTTCATCTCTCGTAAGAAAGAATAGGCGGAAGATGTTTTGTTCTGACATTATCTTTGGTGAAAATTTTACACTTTATAGTGTGGCCTGGCTGACATTACACCGTCTTTCCTAATTAATGAATTAATCGCATGGAATATTTAATAAAATTCTTAATGGAAGACAAAACGAAATTCGTATGTGCCATGCCAATGCACAATCACAGGTGTCAGTTGATTGGACAGCCAGTCGAGAAAGCCTTTCCTTTAATCCATAACAATATTTATTCCTAACAGAATAAATTGGTGGCACGATTGAAAGTTGTTACCTGTCGACTTTTGTTTCCAAAGACATGTTCTGAATTTTCGAAAACGTGCACTTGAAATACAAAACTTACTTTGTTAGCGCAATTGAATCAATTATTAAACGTTGTAATTGTTCCATTGGCTCGGTAGGCAAAACAAGCGTCCATTTTCAAATGGTTTGATATGAAAGATATATATGCGGCAAGTTTTGGTGGGCTTTCGATATTTTTAATGAAATAGACACCGAATGGTAAGGAAAGAGCTTTTTCGCTATATTTCATGAGGTCAGAAACAAGACTCGAAATTTTATCGTCGATCTTATTCCGACTATTTAATTCTTGCTTCGTAATTGAGAACTAAATATTTGTCCATCTTTGTTTATTCTGTGCCTCATCCATTATCATTGATAACTCTAAAAGCATCTTCGCTAACTACTTACTTGTTTTCTTAAAATCCCATTGGCGAAGGCCTTGTGTCTAGTTTATTAGATCTAAATTGGCTTATACATGAGCTTGTGGCAAATAGAAACACAATCGCTTGGAAAATATCCTCTTGAATCTTAAATCTAAAGAAATTCAAAACAAGCTGGAATAAACGTAAATTTTAAATCCGAAAAGTTCATTTATATTAAACACCGACAATTTTGTGGAAATTGAAATTGGAACTAAAAGTGCCGTAAGCGGGCTTTTGATATTTGTGTAAACAGACAATAGGCAGCATGTTGTCATTTGGGAAAACGCTTTATCTCCTATCTAGCTAGTATATCAGTGGAAATCCTCAAGGATCATCAGAACTTCTATGGAATATACTACTGATAAGCGATAACAACTGACTTTGATTTTTTTTTTTAAAAAAAAGTCTTGCTTCTGTCAATTAAATGTGTTTTTAAGGAGTTTGTTCAGTTATAGTATCTAGTGAAGTGAGTAAATAATGACATTATTTTAACCAATTATTTCAGTAAAATTCAAAGAAGATCGGCGACTTTGAAACATTCTAAATGATCGCTGTCTATTTTAGTTTAATAAGTCGAAACCTTTTAATGTTGTACCAGCATAAATGGATATCTAGATGATTAAAACAAAATTTATCTATATTTAGAAATACACCAAAATGTGAATAACCATTGTTTTCTCCAAGAACGTCTATTTTTTCGGCAGAGACTTTTGAGCAAATCAGCTTCCAAAGTTCAGAAACTGTTCTTAAATCTATTTTCATTTTGAAGATGTTTAATACTATCTTCCCTTTTCTTCAGGAGCCAATTAATGACAAAGTACGTACCTGACTCCATGTACGTGTGTGAAAACTGTACTTTCTCACTCACCATATTTTATCACAAAGAACTAATACTGTATAGTCGCTTTACAAGCGCCGCTGCATAATTTAAGCGAATCTGTGACTCGACTGATGCATATTTTGTCAGTTCAGATAAAAATAAGGGAGCCGAATAAATGACCTGGAAGCTGCTTACTCTTCATTCTTCAATTAATGCATCAGTTGTCAGATGTATATTGTCAGGACTCAAAAAGGGCTGGAAAACTGCCTTCAAATCAGTTATGTAGAAAATGACGAAAATCTCACCTACTTCTTTCTCGGATACCGCTGTTGCGACTAGTTCTGGCAGCAATAATGGATCGAATCACCAATGCTTAGCATGCAACGGATTATGGCCGGGATTTGCCAACAGCATGCAATAGTCGATAGGGGATTTGCAAAAGAAAAAATAACCCCTACACTGAATGAATAATTCTGGAACGCTTAAAATCAATTCGTACATGTAAAGTGTGTGTAAGTACTTAAAAAACACCACATGAATAATTGAAAAAACAGTTTTTTTACTTGTGCGCCGGAATGAAAAAAATAATTAGGATAGTTTTGACCAGAACGGGAACCCCGTAAATAGGTAATGCAAAATATGTGCTACATAACGTTTTTAGTCTGTCCCATGCATCCATTACTGGTAACGTCAGTTCTTTTACAAATAGTTTCAAAAAACAACTTAGAAATTGGGTGCGATATAACGCACGCGCTGATTGGCTGAGCATCTATTTTATAAAAATGGCGATAGAACATGGTGTGACGTCAGCTTGATAGAAACTTCAGCATTCGGCACGCGCGCGAGGCAAGTTGTTTAAAAATTTCCACACTTAATACATTTTCGTTTGAAAACGCATCGAAATCGTTGCATTTTCACCACTCGTTCGCACTAAGACGATGGAAAACGGAAACATTTGAAAACGCTTCTCGAAATGGAAACACTTGAGAACGCAGTGCATCGTTTTGGTGTGGGCAGTCGAGAACGAAACGTTTTGAAAACGGTCATTGGTCTTGAAGATGCAACCTAAATACGATACGCCGGAAAAATAATCAAACGCTAGCAAAAACGGCAACCAGACAATTTCAGAATAAGATTATCTTCCGAATAGCATGTATTACAACGACGTGCCTTAAAACAACGGAAAACTCCACAGCCCTTGGTTTTCAATTCACAAATGAAAAAAAAACGAAACAAAATTGAGTCGAACAATTTGAAATATTCTTGTAAATAAGTACAACATCTCAGCTACTACTACATGAAAAACATTTTTATGAACAGCTGATAAAATAGTGAGTATCCTATTATGCAAAGTAACGCCTCTATGGTCGACAATTTTGACAAAATCTGCATCAGAGATCAAACTCTCAAACAAAATGGAGGATTTTTTGTGTCCTGAGATCGCGTACGTTTGATATTGCGCATATGAGTCGTGCCAACTTTTGTAATTAGATATCGAGCTCTGATTGGTTATACACACAAAATGGAGGTTTGTTTTGTGTCCAGAGATCGAATACGCTTGATATTGCGTAGGTGAGTCGGGCCGACTTTTGTAATTAGATATCGAGCTCTGATTGGTAATACAAGTGCAACAGGTGTTACCTTTGCCAAACCTAATCAGTAACGGCTCAAATCAGGCCGACAAATCGTAGCGTGTAAGTCTAACTTAACACCCACCCTTAGCACAGGAATATAGTGCATTGCGAAGGCTCAATTGATCTCGCTAACGCATGCGCTGAACAATTGCGACACGAAAAATAAACAAGAGGCTATATAAAAAGCCTTACTCGGGCCTTACCGTATGATTGGTAATTATTTTAAAAGACTGAAATAGCGTATGCTTCGATCTCACTTGTTCACTACAATTCGTACATTATTTGGTAAGGAAATATGAACCAGCTTACATGAAGTGGAACAGATGCTGGCAAAAGAAAATGGCTGAAAATTATTTGCTTACTTAGTTAACCCGGGCCCTAAGCTGAAAAACATTAAACCGAAACCTTACTGGTCTAGTCTAAGCTAAGTTGAAAAACATTGTTTGTCTCAAATAAAACTGGTTTCGTCTTAGTACAGGTGTTAGGCTGTGTTCATATAGCAAACGGAAAGAATTACGTTTCCTACCAATTTGAAATGTCAGGAAATTGTTTGTAAGTGCCAGACCTTATTGTCGTTCCCTGCAAAGACAGAGCAGGAAGTGTCTTTCTTTGTTGGCAATAGTACCCGTACAGGCACTTTTAATATAAGAATAGTTCAAGACAGTTCATTTTTATTTTTTCTGAAAACAGAATTATTTATTATAAACTATCAACCGATACTAATACAAGACCAAATGATTTTTTCCTTAACTCTCCTAACCTTTCTCCACATATTTCTCATGAAACACGTTGGAAGAATTTGGCAATTCATCCTACAAAATTTGCTGTTTCTGATCAGTTTCTTCTTTCTCATTACCAAACTACTTATTTTTGTAATGATATTGAAGATGTTAGATGTTGATAAACAGACTGGAGCTTAAAGGGTCAAGAGAAGTGCTTTTCAACATTTCTGTAGATTCCAATTAACAATCGAAGCACCTTTACTTCACAACTCATCATTGAGCAATATTGCAAGACAAGAGCACCTATTTAATAAAGCTTGCTGAGTATGTATTCCCCATTAAAACCTCACAGTCAACACAAGTGGATACCAGTATGTATGATATTTAACACTTGTAAATACTCACACAAGTTCTAGATCCAAGTCCTCAGCTGAGTCTGACCCGCAATCGAAAACCAAAAACCTACAGACCCGCTAGAGTCGTAAAAAGATCCGCATTTATGTTCAAATCCTGCATTTGCATACAACATATCTTGAATTTGATGGCTGAGTCATTCAGTTTTGCTTCAAAATACTATCAAAATGCACAAATACTGTTTTAGAGACCATTTTCCTTGGATGTTTCCTCTTGGAGCTCACACTATGGCGCTTGTTGCTACAAGTTTATTTTTCTTTCGCACTTCATACAGACAACGTCACGATGAAGCTGGCGCCGACGGCAGTTGATAGTTTCCGCCAGGGCGGGAAGAGGTTGTTCAATTCTGTGTGTGGTGCAGGAGTAGGGACTGGGTACCACAACTGAGAAGCAATCGAGTCTTTCAAAGAGATGTCGAGTGAACTTTTATACGAGGAGATATTTACATTTTGTTGGATGAGTTACGTTTGCTTGGAAATACAAATGATAACAATGAGATAGTGAAGCTCATTCCTGAAGTACCAGAGAAGGGGAGCGAAGTAAGTTCAACAGAACGTTTTTCTTTCAGCAAACGCGATAGACGAGAACTTGTAATACATGCCTTCAATTGTTTGCTCGAACGACTGTAAATATACTTGGAAGACAAGTATCTCAGCTGTCGGTTGCCTGTTATAGTCTCAAACGGGCATTGGGATAAATTTAGGAATCCATTGCTGGCCTTTTTACAAATTATTTCGGATTGAAGGCATCTAAAAATAATAATAATAATAATAATAATAATAATAGTGCAAGCAATTCACTGAGCTAGAGAAGACAGCAGCACCGGACGACAACAGAGCGCCGAACTCTAAAATGGGAAAATGTATCGATCAGTTCGAAGTATCAACATCCCCCCTGCCGGGTATACCCCAGACATTTGATTGATTTCCATGCCCGAGTAGTAGGGAATTTGACACTGGTGACTGCTCCAGGGGTGAGGCATTTGAACTGGATGGAAGTGGTTGGTTGAGAATTTGAACACTTTGTCTCAGTTTGGTGCCACGTTCTGCGTTGTATCCTGGCACCAGTCACGTCGCTGCCGACTAAGTTTTATACATGGGCGGATTTAGGGGAAGGGCCGATGGGGCACGTACCCCCTTGCGTCGGCAGGTTGTGAAACATTTTATACGAAAAACACTGAAAAAAATGT